>BPLR01004449.1:0-90000 GCA_021605095.1 Caerostris extrusa | reverse complement strand
ACACACACACACACACACACACACACACACACACACATATATATATATATATATATGTGAACAAATATTTTTAGTGCTTATAAATTGAAAAGTGTCTTCAAAATTAGAATCTGTTTTTGACTTAGCTACTACAAATATAGGAACTAATTGTTAAACCAGAGAAATATTTGGCCTTAAATTTATTTTTATTTTCAATTATCTTTATTTTTTAGTAATACATAATAAGTATGAAAGATAAAATAAATTATAGATAAATTTCAAGTTTTATTGATAGTTCTCCCATAACTTATTATTATTACCGATGCGATTCTGATGATTCTGTATGGCTCTTATGCAACAAGTCCCTAGTTATATAATATATAAAGGCAGAACTTTGAGGACGAATTTGTTTAATGATGGCAAATAATTAAACATCATGTTCTATGTACATGATGCTGAAGGTGATGCTAGGTACGTGTTGTATCTGTAAAATAAAGACTTTTCAGCAACGTGCAGATTCTTAGTAACTATTTTTTTTTTATATAAGATGCCCTTACACTGAAAGGGCAAGTGCAAAAAAATAACCTTCAACAAGAATTCTCATCCTTATCAAACGATCCCATCTGTTCTGAAGAACAATCTGTTGTTTTTCCAACGTAAGGGGACTAACTTTCAAGACATTATTTTTTATATAATTGGTGGGACATAGATTAATGTTCTTTGATGAATCTACCCTCTAACTTTTCTTGCTGTTTTTTTTTTTTTTTTTTTTTTTTATCTTCTTCATGCACAAGATGGATAGAATTCCACATCGAAATTCCCTACGGTAACGTTCCATCCGATGCTGTTCTGTAGGTACAAGGTACAGTAGTACGTTCCATCCACACACATCAAATCCCTGGGGGCAAGCCGCTCCCTCGTACACCTCGATGACATCTTATGATTTAGAATCGATTTCTTGGAAGGGGGCGTACATTGTTTAGTGTCTTTTGGGGATGGCCCGCACCGTTTGACAAATGTATCCGAATTGGGAAAGGGGGAAGGCAAAAAATTCCGGGTGGAGTTGTACGAAGCCGAAATCCAGAGTTGCGTTTTAGGGCATCGTTTAAATGGTCCGATGGGTGTTGCTGAAGTTGTAGCCCGAAATAGCTAAGCGACACTTCAAGAAAAAAAGGTAAGATTTTTCAGTAATTATTGTTCCTCCCCCCCAGCCCCCATCCTCTTCCCTTCCCACTTATTGGGATGGTGATGGTGCCGCTTTTTCAGCAATTAGAGCTCAGCATTTTGCAACGTGACGTCCAATCTGTGTGTCTTGTTTGCCGTTGTCAATTTCATTGGAATTTGGTTACTTACTATAAGACACAAAGTTAATAGTTTAGTCATTATATGCATCTCATATGTTATTTTAAATGGATTGATTAAGTATGTTAATCTATTTTTAATAACTAATTAAGTGATTGAAGTTTGTGACTTCAAGAAGCTCATGATTATATCCATTTCTATATATTGCTGTGAAATATTGATGTAGTTTTTTTTAATTTGCAATACTGTTTAACAAAAGTATGTAATCGCCATATGTTATGTTATAATTATTTGAAAAAATAAATAGATAAAATTGTTAATTCTATCAATCATCACATTTTCGATAAACGTATCATATTATCGTGCTTATCATGATCTTTTTGCATAATTAACAAAGATTACAACTAAACTGGTTGCAATCTGTTTACTTCAGACGCAAAATTAATAGTTTACTCCTCATATGTATCTCATGTATTATTTTAAATGGATTGATTAATAATATTAATCTATTTTTAAGAACTTATTAAATAATTGAAGTTTGTGACTTCAAGAATGATTGCATCCATTTCTATACATTGCTGTGAAATATTGCTGTTTTTGATGATTTGTTTAAATTGCAATATGGTATAACAAAATTATATAATTGTCATTTGTTATGTTATAATTATTTAAAAAAATAAATAAATAAAATTGTTAATTCCATCGATCACATTTTCGATAAATTTGACATAATGTCCAATCATCCTAATATCCTGCTTATCATGATGTTTTTGCATAATTAACAAAGATTACAAATAAACTAGTTGCAATCTGGTTACTTAAGATGCAATATTAATAGTTTACTCATCATATGTGTCTCATATGTTATTTTAAATGGATTGATTAATAATGATAATCTATTTTTAATGACTAATTAAGTAATTAAAGTCTGACTTCAAGAAGCTCGGTATTGCATCAATTTATAACAATTGCTGTGAAATATTGATATATTGTTATTTTTTTTTTTAAATTTGCAATACGGTTTAACTAAATTATATAATTGTCATTTGTTATGTTATAATTATTTTTAAAAAATAAATAAATAAAATTGTTAAATCAATCGATCACATTTTCGATAAACGTAACATATGTTCAATCATTATATTATCATGATTATCATGATGTTTTTGCATTAACAAAGATTACAAATAAACTGGTTACAATTTGGTTACTTAAGATGCAATATTAATAGTTTACTTATCATATTTCTCTCATATATTACTATAAATGGATTGATTAATAATATTAATCTATTTTTAATAACTAATTAAATAATTGAAGTCTGTGACTTCAAGAAGCTCATGAGCTTTATTATAGCACATTAATGTGAAATATTGCTATATTATTATTATTATTTTAATTTGCAATAAGATTTAACAAAATTATATAATTGTCATTATGTCATAGTTACGTAAAAAAATAAATAAATAAAATTGTTAATTCAATCGATCACATTTTCGATAAACGTGACATATGTTCAATCATTATATTATCCTAATTTTCATAATCTTTCTTTTTTTTGCATAATTAACAAAGATTATAAATCCACATAAATTGGATAAAAATTAAAATGTATATATATACTAGTAAAATTTTGGACTTGACGTTACGTTATTTTTTAAGAAAAGAACAGGACGTAAGCAAAATCCTTGCTTATATTTAAACCATTCAATAGATTTCTCTCTAAGCAATTTTAAATTGACCATTTTTTAATTAAGTCAGCCGTATAGATCTCAATGTTTATTAACTATTGAAACTTTCCATTTGGATATTGCGTATTTATATAATTATGTGTATTTATATATATATATATATATATATATATATATATATATATATATATATAGCACAAAATCGCAATAAAATCGTAGCTTTTCCTCAAAGAAATCAGATTTGCTTAAATTTTGTTTTTTGGTTTTAATTCGAATTCGATAAAAATAAATGAAAATTTAGTATTTAAATAAAATAAATATTATAATATATTTTATATTTTTACTTTCTAAGAAACTTCCTATTCCCATAATTAAAATTTATTAACCTTCTGAAAGATTTATCATGAACTTCTATTGATAAAGAAATCAAATATTATTATACTGCAACTTTTTTTCTTATTTTCCATGGCATAGACCATAGTTTATACATTTTTACTAATAGTTTTAAATCATCTATCAATAAAATAGAGCTTAGAGCTTTAAAAAAAAAAATTATATAGCTACAATCAATTCTTCTTAACTATTAAAGCTATTTTTGGAAATATATTCAATGGTTTCGTTTTGCATCAGTGACTCGATTTAAATATTTGTCTACCGTCAATCGCAGTTAATCTCCAATCCTTGAAAGTTTTTTAAATAATTTTAGAGACATTGGCTTAAACCGTCAACTGACTAGTTTGATGTTCCAACATTTCTAACGTAGTCTAATTTGATTCTTGGAAAAATTCAGAACTGAAAATCAATTCATAATCCATTTCTTTCGAAACTCTAATTAAAGATTTAATGCAGTTGAAATTTTCACTGCTTTTACTGCAAAAGTTCGCTGGTAATTGATTACAGTTGCTTTGTCGATTCCCTAGAATCATTCAGAAAAGTTGGCAAATGTCCTTTTCGACAATATTCTTCATCTTCCTTTACGTTTTCTCTGTGGTTGTTTTCCGTATTTTTGTCATAAATATAAAACAGTATTTCTTGAGGATATCAACAGAAAAAGGATAGTGTCCCAGTGTAACTATTAATTTAAGACTTTTCAATATAAATAATCTTCTTCTCTTCATTGGCGCAACAACCCCATGGTGGGCCAAGGCTGTCTGCCTACTGCCAGATTTCGAGACAAGACATGTCTTCTTTTTTTTACGAGGTAGGATTGTCAGGCCTATGCCCAATTATCTAAAGTCATATTAGACTGGGACCTAAGATTTAAAGTGGATTCCGAACCCCTATAAACATCCATAGTACCAACGGGACTCGAGCCCGACTATGGTGCCGAGTGCCAGAGCGCTAGTCACTCGGCCATCAGGTCCTAACATAAATATTACAACCTCGAAATAGCTGAGATTCTTATATCAATGGTAGCGTACGCATCCAACGTGCAGGGAAGCTTAGATTTGAATTCTTTGGGAGCATTCTTTGTTGTCATTGCTTTCAGAAACCAGAATATTCAATGACGATTTGCATAACGCATGTAAATACCTCAGGCTGGTTCAGTGAGGATTTTTCCATGTTTTATCTTATAAGACATTTAAATGGGAGTTATTTACTCGTAACGAACCAACAGGTTGTTTGCAGTACACAAGTGAAAAGACCCATTAATGTACAGCTGACCCATTTAATGTACAGAGACCCATTAAAGTTGCAGTATTATAAAATAAAAATCTTAAATGCATTCAGATTGGCCAGTTTTCTGAAAGCGGCCT
The DNA here is from genome assembly GCA_021605095.1 of Caerostris extrusa. Classification (NCBI taxonomy): domain Eukaryota; kingdom Metazoa; phylum Arthropoda; class Arachnida; order Araneae; family Araneidae; genus Caerostris; species Caerostris extrusa. Next base: position 85,271 of record BPLR01004449.1, on the reverse strand, counting down.
GATTTCATCAAATAATTTGGTTTCTGAGAACATTGACTGCAGAGGATGCCAATCAGAGGAGTGAGTCTTCCTGCAAATTACTTACCAATGGATCACGAATCGGACTATATACTTTAAAATTAATCATTATTTTTAGATTTTTAAAATAGGCTGAACATTTTTCATAATGCGTGTCAAGATATTGACTATGGATTAAAATAATTCTCAATTTCCATTTTTCTCTTTTAATGTATGTGAGCAAAAAGGATTTCAATTATGTGTAGTGTTCTTTAAACCTGACAAATAAGTGAATTTCATTTTTGAGCTTCTAAAGATAGAGCCCGTGGACCCAACATTTAGGTTACTTTTAATCTAATGTGTACATTTTGGTTTGAACTTTTTACAGGTACTTCTACACTTTGTTTTACTTTTACATCGGCTTATATTTAAAGGATCATACCACACTTATTAATAAAATTAGATCCTTTTCCTTTCAAAGATTGCCAACATTTTCTCTTCTCTTGCTGTTAGTGACCATGTTTCAGATGCATATGTTAATACTGGACTTGTGAAAGATCAAAACATAGTTCAAAAATATCTGAGAGAAATCGACCGACGAAAAGGAAACCCATATCGTTCCACAACCATCGTATTCACACTACTTTTGGCTATTCGACTTTTGGCTATTCCCTAAATTCAAAAGACCATTCCAGGGACACCGTTTTAAGTCGATTGAAGAGATTCAACGTGAATCGCTGCGCGCTTTGAAGGCCATCCCTGCCGATGACTTTTTAGCATGCATTGAGGATTGAAAAAGTTGGCACACGTGCATTGTGTCCGGAGGGGATTACTTTGAAGGCGGTGATATAAATTTGGAATAATAAATAAAGTGTTTTTGAAAAAAAATAATAATTGGTCTTACTTTTTGGGCACATTAGTATGTTTCATTTTTCCATGATTGAAGAACGAATCTTGATTGATACATGAACAAAAATTTTCCTCAACCGTGAAAATTTTTAGAGCATACATTCTTCATTTGAATCTTAGGTACGATGGATGTAAAAATAAAGATAAAAACATAGTTCAAAATTATCTGAGTGAGTGAGAGAGCGAATTTTAAAGCGTGGTCCTTCACTTTTCAAGACTCACTTCCTGCCCTCTGACATTCACCAACGAGCTGCTAATGATCAGTCGAACGAATCTCAACCCAATAACGTGGAAACATATAATTAATGACGATAAATATCTAAAGGTTATTTATCATCAGTTGTCCCGATGCGAGACATCTGCCACGTGCAAAAAACACCCCTCACGTGAAAAGAGGGGAAGGAAAGAAAAAGGTCAGGGGATTCTTTGGTGGATACTGACACATGCCTTTTCAGTCACTTTTCCCGCCCTTTATGCCATCGAACGTTTCATCCTGATCAAAACATCCTCTGACATTCCACAGAAAACATCAACGCTTGGGGCGTTGATCGAAAATTACATTTTAACATTTAAGTTCGAACTTTATTAAAATGAATGAGATCACTGATTTTTTAATGGAATTAAAAAGAAATTCAATAATTTTTCAATTCCTACTATTAGTTCACACTCTCCATATATATATCTTGTTCAAATTTTCAATCCTTAATAAAATACTGTTTATTCATCCACTCAAGTTCAAATACATGTTTTTAAACTTGTAGTGGATAACACTTGATGTTAATACAGTTTTTTTTCAAATATTATTTCATTAATTTAATTTAATTAATTAAAAAATTTTCTTTGTTGACCTAAGTAGGAATTGAATTTAAAAAAAAAAAAAAAAAATTTATATTACTTTGTTAGCAATTTAGTTTTGTTTAGTGTAGAAATCGCAGTCATTAATGATTATAATTATTGACGTGTTAACTATTGGTTTTAATCCTTAATATTTTTTTCTTTGGTTGCCAAATTTCAAAAATAAAAATGTTTGCTAAAAATATGGTTAGCAAATGCTACGCTAGAATGCTATATTTGTTAACAAATAAATTTTTTAATTAACTATCATTTATTAATTGTAGATTCATAATCATAACAATAAATTACGATATATCTTCGGTTTTGAATACAAGGCATTTTGACCTTGAAGTCATTTGTCACAAAACAGTAGATATGTAACCAGTCGCTCACTCAAGGGAGGGCTGGCGGGCTTGAGCCCTCCCCCTTGCACATATGTGTAAGCCCTGTTTTGATGCCAAATTAGTGGTCGCCAAACATTAATAATTATTTCAACTTGGTCTGTTACTCATGTGCTTGTTTTTCATGCTTACTTGTCCGGCAGGTCATATATATATATTTTTTTTTTTTTTTATGAAATATGGTTGTTTTTTATTTCGATTTTGTTGCAGGAATGTTTCAAAAACAGTTTAATTCTCCAATAAGAAATGGCTGTGTTATGACTGTTGTAGTAAGCTAGCACATCTTTTGCCAGGAAGTCCGCTTGTTCATTGCCCCGAAGACCACAATGGCCAGGCACTCACTGAAAAACGATTTGCTTCCCTTTAAAGTGAGAGTTCCCAACAATTCTTGACATTGCAAAATCTCAGGTGTCAATGGATGTTCAACAGAGCTAATGGATTGTATGACTGTTTGAGAATCTGAAAGAAGGACTGCCCTTTCAAACTTACAATGGATAGCTAATAATTACTTTAAGGATATACATATAGTTGCAACTTCACCATCGAAAGTGGTATCAATGTAACGTACAGGGGCATAAAAGGAAAAATGATCCGAAAATGCACCAATTAGTTGGAATATTCAAAACCAAATGATATTTGATAATCATATAATATTCTAAGGCAGATAGTGCAAACCATAAATTCCTGCAAGTGTTTTTCCATACTAGACGAAGAAACAGTGGTATATTCACTATTAAACAGTTCCCTTTATCCATTCGTTATGTAAATGATAAATTGATGAAGAAAATAAAATATGCTTACAATTTTTTACAATTTGTGCTTGTTTTATAAGCAACAGGTAAATTTTGGCTAATATGAGGGAATATCTTAAAAATTACGAAATTGGTTTATAATTTTTATATGGACAAGGTTACGATGGTACAGCTTTCCATGAGAGGAAAATTTTTGCATTTTCATTTTATATAACTCTTATCCAGCAGTTATTATTTGGCAATAAGAAAAATGCTTTAAAAGGGGAAGGATATTGAAAAAGCATCCAATATTGATAAAACTTATAGCTTTTTTCACAATCCGAAAAGACAAAACATATTGATAGTAAAAATTTGAATACGCCCCATAATCCAACAGGAAAGAATTTTTTGGAAGACATGTCCTGCTGTATGAATAGAAATTGAAAATAATGTTAGAACTTTTCAACCCCATAGTTCGCAGCTTGGCAAAAACATCTTTTGGAATGACAGAGATACGTCATCTACTGCTGAAATGTGATTACATATTTCTTCTTAATTGGCAACAGCCCCATGGTGGGCCAAGGCTGTCTGCCTATAGGTAGATTTTGAAACATGATGGGTTTTTTTTTTTTTTTTTACGGAGTAGGGTTGTCAGTCCTACGTTCAACAGTCATATTAGATTGGGACCTACAATTTAAGGTGAAGTACTACAAGCATCCATGGCACCACTGGGATGCGAACGATTCTCTCTCCATTATATATTTTGAACCAAACAAAATTTTTAGTATCATTGCATATATTAAATAAATTGTATGAGTTGTCAATAAATTATAAGGGTAAATGGTTGCAAAAATTTGATACCATTTTTGTTGATTAATAACATTTTATGCTGCGTCAAATCTTATTGAAGAGTTTTTTTTCAAATTATTTCTATTTGCAAAAATTCCGAAATTATTTTTAAAAAACTTACTGCTGTTAGTGATCTAACCTAAAAATTCAATTTTGAAATAAAATATAGACGTAATAATACAAGTAAATAAATAAAATGAAATATAAATTTTAGTAAATAGTAATATTCACAAAATTGAATTACCAAATTTTAATGCACTTTTTCCAAATAACGATTAAATAGATAAAAACGAAGTTATGCGACTTTATCGATTTGTGTAAATTTGATATTATTTCAGTTAGCATCTGCATTTTTAAAAAGTGAATTAAAAGTGTGGTTCTATAAATTTTCCGGAACTGCAATAAGAGAAAAACGCATTTGAAGGAAACATGTTTGAACTTGAATATATATCCAAGTACCCATTTCCTATTAAAAAATATTTGCCACTTTATTGAGTGACATGGTGCTAAATTGAACGATCTTTTTCAACATTACGAAGGCAGAAAACTTATAAAAAAAAAATTTAAAAAAAAAAAAACATATGCAATAGGGCAAGAACATCTAAATGATTTAACTTTATAAAGTACTCATCAAAATACTGAAGTTGGCATCGATGAGCTGGTAAAAAAAAAAAAACCCATGATAGAATTTTTTAATTTAAATTCTTGTGTAATTTTTTAGAAATTAAATATTAATTTTTTTATGCAATAGTTCTTGGTTTTATTCACTTTTTATATATTTGAACCAAATGAGTGCAATGTGACAATTACTAATAAAATAATAATTAAAATGGGAATTTCATTTTAGATAGACTTCATGTTTACTTAAACTCTATTTATGACCTCTCTCAAACGGTTATAGTTTATTTTGTCAAGTCCTTCCCAAGACCAATTCTTGCAACTCCTCGCTATATGTAGCAGAAATTACATTATCTAAGGTACAAATCACGATAACGTTTCGCACAGTAAGTTAGAAAGAATACCACCAAGGATTGGCATCTGCCCACGATCTTCTAGAAACGATATTTCCATGCATTGCTTTATATTATACAAAATTTAGAATTTCCATTTCAGATATCAATACTGAACTTAAAATCCCATTACACGTGGCCTTGTCTTACAAGAAAAAGAGACAAAAATCATTAAACCAGTATCGAAACAATTAGACAGTCTGGAACCCCAGGCAAAAACAATAACAAACAACACATAAATTGGCTTACCGATATCACACAAGGGGAGGGCAAACAAGTGGGTAGACACACTCTACGAGAGAGAGAGGACCCCTATCCACCTTCAAAGTCGGCGTGAAGTACTGTTTGGAGGCCGCAGGGTGGGGAGACTTATGTGACTCTGCCCTACCCTATAATTTGCGTGCACGGGTAGGTGGTTTCTCTTGCAAAAGGTGCGGTCAGCTACTGCAAGTATGAGGAAGAACAAAATCAGATAATGGTCCTTTAGCAAGGTGCCCCATGTTGTTGCTCTTCATGGCATGGCAGGTCTTTAAGTAGGGGTTTTGCGTCACCCCAGATTAAAGGTTGATGGTAAGGGGGCACCGGTACGTGATTGAACGGTAAACAAGTGACCGTTCGTTTGTCAGCAGTCGTTCAGATTTGCTGAACCCGATGTTTAAACCACCACTCCAAAGCAAAAAAAGTAGGTGTTCTACTAAAGGTGGGCAGAGATTTTTAAGAACCAGAACCGCACCCTTTTCAACTGTCCGAGCATTATGTAGTCCATTCGGGAAATTGAGAAGCTGTCAAGCTGAGTGAATCGTTGAAGAGCTCTACAAGATGGTGGTACGACTTGATGATCAAGTTCGATTCCAACGAAAATGATGTCCGAGAATTCAGTAGCTTTGTAAAGTGGCGGTTTATTGATACAAAATAGAATAAATAATTTCATCAAGTTGAAAATTTTGTTTATTAGGGGTTCGGCATCCGCGTTAAACTGTAGGTCACGGCCTAATTAGACCAAAGTGTGCACAAAGTGATCGTAGATCAATCAAAACCAATCTTATATTTAGAAATCTAAATCCTATCTTTAGGAATCGCATCTTTTCTTTTCTTATATTTAGGAACTTTAAAAAAAAAAAAAAGTTTTCTTGAGGCTGAAGTTTGCCTTATATTTATATGTGATACTTTTATTTCGTTAAAAATTTAATTGACCTCGATCATAAGCAAATCAACATCTTTGTTTCGTAAAATTCCCATATTTCTAGCATGCAAAATACTTTTTCAAATTACAAAAAATATGTACGTGAATAAAATTCCCATTTTTTTTAATACATAAAATGAATTTTTAATTTAGAAGAATATAAAGATAATTAAAAAAGTAGTTTTTACGACAAGCAAAAATTTATACATCCTTCCAAAGAAAGCATTATGGGTCATTAAATAAAGGCTTCCTATAAACGGTAGTTAAATGTTGAAAAGTTACTCAACATGTTGTTGTTCGCTTTGATTTTTTTTAGATACACAATCTGATTTTTAAGTTCATTACTCGGGCCGCGGAATAGGAAGATCTGCCCACGCTCAGGCGTGTGAGAAGGAGATAGGATGTCAAGTGGGCGTTGCGTCCTTCCTCATTATCAGTCATCAACAGCATCAATGTAACTTTTTCAGCGTGGGTTAAAGACTGGTCTAACAGATTCAAGAATGCGCAAGTGTAAACCCAGTGAAATTCTACTACTCGAATCTAAAAATAGAATTTTAAATTTAGTAAAAGGTGCTTTTTTGTTACTTGCATATTTTCGATATCGTTAGATATACTTAGTATCGTTAGTATTCTTAATGTTGAGCAAAGGGTGCTTTTTCTTACTTAAATATTCTCGATATCGTTCTATATATTCTTAATGTTGATCAAACGATGTTTTTTTATTTAAATATTCTCTATATCGTTAGTTATGTTCTTAATATTGATTAAACTGTGCTTATTTAATAAATATTCTCGCTATTGTAAGTTACGTCCTTAATATAGACCAAATGGGTTTTTTTTTTATTTGTTATCGTTCTGGACATCATTAGTTATGTGCTTAATATTGATCAAACGGTGCTTTTTTATTTGTATATTCTCGATATGTTATATTCTGCTGAATAATTCTTTTTTAACTTAAATATTCTGGATATCGTTAGATATATTCTTAATACTGAGAAAATGGTGCTTTTTACTTAAATATTAACGATATCGTTAGTTATGTTCTTAACATGGATCAAACTGTGATTTTTATTTAAATATTCTCGATTATGTTCTTAATATTAATCAAGCGTTGCTTTTTTATTTAATTATTCTCTATACTATATCGTTAGTTATATTTTTAACATTGATCAAACTGTGTTTTTTTTTTTTTATTTGTATATTCTCGATATCGTTAGTTATATTGACATTAAAAATTTGTCCGTCCTTTAAAATTTTTTCATATTCTGATATGTCCAATTTGGAAAAAAAAAATTATTGATTATTTTATTTCAACATTAATGTTTTTTTTATAATATTTATTATAACATATGTTTAAGAAATCCACTTTACGACTTTTGTCATTGAGTGACAGTTTTATACATCTTATACTGACAGGTTTGAGATTTGAGTAGTACAGCTTTACCAAAGTTTCGAAAATTGTCACGTTTAGACATTAACCCAATTTTTAAATTTGTACTATCAGGGTGCATCATCATCCTGAAAATAATTTCACCCTCAATTTAAGCTTCATTCCACCAATGACTCATGAATAAGTTTTCATGAATTTGTCAATGCATAGCATTTTGAGAAAAAAAAAAAACTTTTATGATAATGCTTCTAGCATTCTGGTTTTGCTATTTTAATACTGTTCTTACGAAAGTGACGCCATACTTAGATTTGAATATGATATAAGTTACGGCACATTAAATTTCACTAGAAAAAAAGAAATAGAAAATCGTAGTTGCAACATTCAAATTCCCTAAGATGCCTTTATATAGGAGCCTATCCGCAAAACTAAGAAAGAAAGTATGGTTTAATAAAATGAAATCACTCATCTATTTTATATGTTAGGCACACTTTTGTATTTTATTTATTTGTTTCTGGAATCAATATGTAAGTGTTGATGTCATTTTTTATTGCCTTGTAATAATGTTTGACAAAGCACATGGGCATGCATTTATGTTAAAAGTTTTGTTGCTTTGAATTTTTCTTTTTCTTTTTTCCTGAAGAATTCGGAAACATTAAATAATTTCAGACAACCAACATGGTTACCATATAAATTTTTAAAAATAATATAAGTTTTAAATTTCTTTTTAAATCTAAAAATTTCTGTAATTCTGAACATTTATTTCATCGAAATTTTTAACATATAATTTTAAATACGTGGACCCAATCTACCAGCTACCAGAAATGTCAAATGTCCCACATACAAGTCTTAGTAATCGAATAAATTACAATAATACTATAAAACTGTCTACATTATTTCTTGTGGCAATAAAAGAATCTTATTGTGTCAAAAAACACGATAAATGTAAGATGCAATAGATTTTTAAATGAAATTTTTTTTTTTTAATAAACTCTAATTGAATTTTCCATGCAAGCATTCGTAAACTTTCAAAAGAATATGAACAATCAGGTTATCCCATTTCCATGAGAAATCTTTGTCAAATCTTTCAACTTCTTGGTAACAAGATGAGCTACCAGAAATGTCAAATGTCCCACATACAAGTCTTGGTATTTGAATAAATTACAATAACATTATAAAACTGTCTACATTATTTTCTTGTTATAATAAAGGAATCGTATTGTATTAAAACTCAATCAAATAGATTTTTAAATAAAAAAGATAAATTGAAATAAACCCTAATTTAAATCTATACTAGTGTACGGATCATTCGAAAATTTGCAACAGAATAGGAACAATCAGACTATCCCATTTGCATGAGAAATCTTTAGTCAAATCTTTAAACTTCTTGGTAACAAGATGCAAGCTACCAGAAATGTCAAATGTCCCACATACAAGTCTTGGTAATTGAATAAATTACAATAATACTATAAAACTGTCTACATTATTTTTTGTTACAATAAAAGAATATTAAAAAACATAAAGATACGATCAATAGATTTTTAAATGAATAAATTAAATTAAAATAAACTCTAATTGAGTTGTCTATGTAATAGAAGATGATGAAACAAGATGAAAACTTGCAACAGAATACGAACAATCAGACTATCCCATTTGCATGAGAAATTGTTGTCAAATCTTTGTCGAACTTCTTGGTAACAAAATGAGCTACCAGAAATATCAAATGCCCCAGATACAAGTCTTGGTAATTGAATAAATTACAATAACACTATAAAAATTGTCTACATTATTTCTTCTTATAATAAAATAATCTTGTTGCATTAAAAAACTCAAACAAATAGATTTTTAAATGAAAAAATAAATTGAATTAAACCTTAATTTAGATCGATGGATCATTCGAAAACTTCAAGAACTTGAATACGAACAATCAGACTATCCCATTAGCATGAGAAATCTTTGTCAAATCTTTGTCGAACTTCTTGGTAACAAGATGCCAAGCTACCAGAAATATCAAATGTCCCAGAAAAAGAAGAGTCGTGACGAACTTGTCCTACCAACCCATAGCTACCATTCCTCGTCAAAAGAGAAGATTCTCTACGACACCTGCGCAAAAAAAAGATATTAAAAAGAAAAAGAATGGACATTTAGGTTATAATAAACGAATATCATGATTTTTAGAGATCTAGTTAGGTTTATGATTGAAAAAATCAAAAACATAATTGAGTTTTCTGTTAAAACATACACACATATTTTTCTTGCACTCTAAATTTGAAACTAATGTAATAAGCAAGATATACAAACAGCAACAGTTACATCATTTTTATAAGACCTCTATGTCTAATTAGACGAGTTAGCATAAATTACAAACGTCCCAGATACAAGGCTTGGTAATTGAATAAAATTACAAAAACACTATAAAACTGCGTACATTATTTCTTGTTATAATACAAAATTTTTATTGCATTTAAAAACACAAATAAACGTAAAATGCAATAGATTAACTGAAAAAAAAAAAAAATTAAAAAACACCCTAACTGAGTTATCTAGGAAAGCATTCGAAAATTTGCAACAGAATACGAACAACCAGACTATCCCATTTGCATGAGAAATCTTTGTCGAACTTCTTGGGTAACAACATGAGCTACCAAAAATGTCAAATGTCCCAGATACAAGGCTTGATAATTGAATAAATTATAATAACACTATAAAACCGTTTACATTATTTCTTGTTATAACAAAAGAATCTTATTGTATCAAAAAACATGATAAATATAAAATCCAATAAATTTTTAACTGAAAAAATTAAATTAAAATAAACTCTAATTGAGTTTTCTAAGCAAGCATTCGAAAACTTGCAAGCGCATACGAACAATCAGACTATTCTATTTGCATAAGAAATCTTTGTCAAATCTTTCAACTTCATGGTAACAAGACGAGTTAGCATACATTATAAACGTTCCCAGATACAAGTCTGGTGTATACTAGCACTAGTATACACCAGAATATATATACTACCACTATTTACTAACACTAGTTTTATAGTGTTATTGAATAAATTACAATAACACTATAAAAAACTGTCTACAGTATTTCTCGTTATAATAAAAGAGTCTTTCTGTATTAAAAAAAAAAACACGATAAATGTAAGATTCAATAGATTTTTATCTGATAAAATAAAATAAAATAAACTGAGAAATCTTTGTCAATCGAACTTGTTGGTAACAAGATGCAAGCTACCAGAAATGTCAAATGTCCCAGAAAGGAGAGTCGTGACGAACTTGCCCTACCAACCATAACTACCATTCCTCGTCAGAAGAGAAGATTCTCTGCGACACCTGCGCAAAAAAAAGATGTAAAAAGTAAAAAAAATATCTTATGTTAGAACAGAGCCACAACAGCAAAAAAAAAAGAAGAACTGCCGCATTTTGTCCCCTTGGGCCACTTCCCATTATCGGCCATTTGTCATAATCTTAATAACAGCGTGTCCGTAACCATCGGTACAATCATACATGGGCCCTAATAGTTTCTCCGGCCATCGCGGTTGTCCGTTAAAGGGGCACTCCTCGATTGTCGCAGGCACAGCACAAAAGGGATGGTTCGAGGCAGCAGCAAAAACACCAAAAAAGAACCATCAACAAGAAGAGCAGATAGGGGCTTGGCCCTGCGATCATCCATGCTGTCAGGTATCCTTGCCCGAGGTTGTGCCACTATATGGTTCGTAGCGCAATCGTTTGTGGAAATCTTTTTCTTTTTTCGTTTGGCAAAGGGGGTTTTCTTCGAGAAGGGATGGACGAGGGGTCTTCCTTTTAGAAGATGGATTGTCGAAGATGGCCTTTGGTATCGGGCTGCTAAATGAACAGTTTAGTGATTCCGCAAAGATCTAGGGTTGTTCTCTTTTTTTTTTTTTTTTTTTTTCGTGGTATTGATTTGTGGGTTGGGTACGTGCCTCAGGAAGAGATCACGTGCAATATTACCGCCTCAATTTCTTGACTTGGTGACCTCCCTCAATCTCTCCGTGCGCATTCTTGTGAAAAATAGCAGTTCCTAATATTAAAAGTAGAAATTGTTCGCTGTTTCGTAATTGAGAAGGCTTCATAAATCGATTATCGAAAACTTCATAAAGTCAATCGATATATCACATCCGAATAGATGTGACATTTCACAGCGAATCCTAAATGTTAGACCCCTTTTTTTTTAAATATATTAGTTTAAAATTACTTAACTTAGTTTAAGAAGCTCTTTTTTTTTTTTTTCTAAATAGTAATGATTCAGTTTTATTTTATTTATTTATTATTTATTTTTATAGCACTATGGCTCTCATTGCCATAAGTGTTTGTGTCCCGGAGATGCCATGGTTTTTTTATACTGAATCAGAATCCGTTTTAAACAATAGGTCCCGATATAATATGATTGTAGTACGTTGGGCGGAAGACTAACAACCCTACCTAGTACAAAGAAACCATCTCCTGTCTTGAAATCTGCCAGTAGGCAGACGGCCTTGGCACGCCATAGGGCTATAGTGCCAGGGATTTAGTTAATTGTAAGTTGTAATCCCTGCTTTAGGAAACGAGAAGACTCAATGAAGATTGTGATAAAGTGTGTAAGAGGTCTCTCATTCGCAGTCAGTAGAAGCATCATGTCTGGTGAGAGGTCTAAAGGAGAAAAGGTTTACAGGTTTTTAAGGGCTCCCAAAAAGCAATCTCTTCCTTTTATGACTCATTAATGGGTTGTTCCTAGCATGCATAAATGAGGCCAAATACAGTAGGCACACATGAGGGGGTGCAGTGATAACTTGCACTGCTATCATAGAGGAGGTGTAACACAGATATCGGGTTCGAATTCCGGCAGTGCCATGGATATTTGTAATGCGTCGGATTCCACTTTAAGCCGTAGGTCCCTGTCTCATATAGAGCATCACAGAGCCCAATCAGACTTCTTCTCACCCACATCATTCCGAAATTGTAAAGACACAACTCAACTCTAGGCACAGTGATGTGGTGTGGTGTAGTAGTAGTAAATAGTAGTAGTAGCATAAAGGAGGTATGCTTTTATGCCTTTTCAGACCACACGCCCCTCCACTCATTATTCCTCGGACTTTCCTCATAAAAACCCCTGGGCCTATAGGCCTTTTCATTGATGGGAGGGAATGCCGACACTTAATCAAGAGAAGAGACGGCAACACTTTTTTATACATTTTCTCCAAAACGCATACGTATTTATCATTCTATCCACCACCAAAGCAATCTGTTTCCGTTCGGAAGCGAAGCCTCATCAATAAATACTCGAGCTCAGATAACTTCACAAGACTTAACTGTCTTAATAAATTTTCGATCTTGACCATCTGGCACTTTGAAGTTTCTCAAAAAAAAAAAGAACTCTAATATATGCTGTATTCGATTTCTAATGTTTCTTGGGTTCAGTCGTTTTCAATACTTACTATACTTTTGAATTTTAATTGGGTTTTTAAAAGATGGTTTCAAAATATCATCATGTGTTTTAAAGGACAATTTAAAAAGAAGATGCTAGAACTAAATTCAAGTACTAAATTCAATTACTATTTGAGATTCTAGCATTAAATTCAATGCATGGTTGCATTATATTTTCAATATTTATTCAATTGTCAAGGTCTTTTATTTGAATTATAATATGTTCTATAAAAATTTTTGAAATATGCTAATGCATTTACAAGATTTGCACTGAGGCAGAAATCTATTTTTTAAATTTTTATATAACATTTTTAAATAATATTCTATAAATAAACATATTAAAAGTAAAAAAAATAAAGCTGTAGATTAATTTATGTATAAATGTGTCTCTTTACAACGAAAACTCAATTTTTATTACAGATTCAAGAATTTTATTTAAAAAAAGAATTATTAATAAAGTTTAGAAAGAAATGTGTAATTATTATGCGTATAATTTTGTATAATTATTAGATATTATCTGTTTAATTATTAAAAAGTATAGATGAACATTTTCATTGTATTCAATTAATAAAATTCAATCCATATTTATTTGTAATTCAGAGAAATAGGGTACGAATATATTCCAAACATTGTATTTTGAAAATTTTTAAACTGTGTCAAAATTTTTATTATCATTATCATTTGCGGATTTCTCTAAATCAACTTTTTAAATGGAAATGTATGTTTAAATTTTCGTTTTGCAAAGTTTATTTTTTAGAAAATATGTATCAATGATTAGAAAATTTGTATCAAATTACAATTATTTCAGATTGATTGAATTTATCAATATATTTAATATTTGAATATTTGAATACCTTAAAAAGCTTTATAACCTGAAAAGATACCTTAAATTGCTTTTTTGTACTGTAGAAATGGTCAAGTATTTTTGTATTATTATTCTAGTGGGGAGGGATGATATTTTCAAGAGCTTATTATTCTTAGAAGTATTTTTACTGCTCTTAGACTTAAAATATGGTCAGACAATTTTCATAAATAACTCGAGTATTATTTTTAGTATTTAAGTATCAATTTTTTTTTACAAAAACTACTAAATATATATAGAGAGGTATATAATACCTCTAATACCTCTTGTATTTTTTTTTTTCTTAAGAATTAGTTTCCAGTAAAGACAATAAATATACAACATAGCCAATGTTGTAGATTATGTTTTGCAACATTTTTCTAAAATATAAAAATATAGATATATCATGCAAAATATATATCACAAGATAAAAATCTTATGCAATCTCACATTCGCAAGGAAACAGTTAAGTTTATCTTTTATTGAATACTTCATTGCATGTTTTACAAAATAAAAAAAATGTAACTAATGCATAAAATAATACTAATGGAAGGTGATTAAAGTAAGATTTATTTTAACTTCCTAATAAATAGCATTGTCCAAAATTATGACTTCGTGGCAATGTTACCACTCACCTGTTTTGAATGAAATTTAAATGAAAAATTAATATCTTAGGAAATTCGAATTGAAATTTTATGTAAATCGTAACATTAAACACGTAAATTTCACAATGAATGAGAAATTTCAAAGTTTGAATTTATAATAGTTTCATTAGAAAAACTAACTTTTGTGACCAAAAGATTTTTAATAGATAAGTATCTAATAAAAAAAATCTTTCTAATACTATTAATATTACTTAATTAATATTAATATTTAATTTTTTTTATTACTACTTAAACACATAAAGCAAGTAAGGTTAAATCTGTTCTACTTTTATAGGATGAATTTTTTCATGCTCCTTTCTTGATAAAGCTGTCATCAATTTTTTTCTTTATTTCATATGTGAAAACACTTCCTTTTTTAAAGTCATTGTTCAATGTTGAATTTCTGATAAAGAAAAAAATAATATTTAAAAAAATGTCCATTTGCAATTTTTGTTTTATTTCTTATTTTTAATTTTAATTTAAAGGAAAGGCAATTCTATGCACTTTTTTATTCTCAGGGTAACCTCAGTTTTTTTTTCGTAATCCTTGCATTAATTATTATTAATTTTAAATACTTCATGTTTAGTATTTTTTTTTTTTTATTAATTTTATGCGTAAAAGTTTTAGTATTTTAAAGTATTAATGATAAATCTTGCAAAAAATTTTATTTATTATTTTTTTATGATTTGATTCAATTTCATATGATTTTTTTTTCTTCCAAATTGTGCTTGATTTAGATTAAGGAAAATCCTATAGTTTTGGGAAAGACATTTGGGTATATCTTTTAATTATTTAATTACTATTATAATTATTATTATTTTGAATTTCTTATTTAGTCTGACTAAATAAATTTATTTAATAATGATGATGATACCCCTTGGTGCTCTATATGTGAAATGTGTGCACTTTTCAAACTTAGGCCACTTTCATTAATTTATTTATTAATAACGATTTATTTAGTTAGTTAGTTGATCAGTTGTTTAGAATTTCGATTAATTATGGGTTTTTATCAGTGTCAGTTTCATAATTGCGCATTAATTTGTTGATTAATCCTGTTTATTAATTAAATATTTATCGCCATTAGTTTTAATAACTATTTAACAAAATTAAAATTTATAAAAAAATATAATCGATGAACTAGCAAATGACAAAAGAATATGGAATTTTAATTTATAATTTGTTTTATTTATTTTTTTAAAGATTAAAAATTTTTGTACACCCCCTTTTTAATATTAATGTTCTTTTTTACGTATTCACACCATACACTCAAGAGCCAAAAACATTATGAACACCTGTCAATAACGAGTTGACCCACCTTTGGCGCGCAACACAGCTTCAACCCGCCTTGGCATGGATTAATACCACCACTAAATACCAGTTAAATATCACTTCCACCTGATCATGTGCCTTCCACGTCATCCAGGCGAGTTCATTGCAAAATGTAGTGGTGGTCATAATGTTTTGCTCTTGAGTGTATGTGTGCAATGTAAAAATTATTAATAATGTAATTAATATACGGAAAGTCAACTTCACATATCTCTTCTATTATTTAAAGTTTAATATAACCTATTGAACCTTTCATAAACGGTTACAGTTTATTTTGTTGTCCTTTTGTTGTTGTTTAATTTAGAAATAATATTGTAATAATCTATATACCGGAAATAGCATGTTATATAACCCACAGATTGGAACATTGAAGTGATATCATTAATGGATTGGCAAGATATCGAAATAACTAAAAATCATATCACTCTGAATTTTTAAGATAATTTTGTCAGTGTGATAGACTATGACTTTGATAAATTCACTAAATGATAATGATGACTATGATAGAAATGACTTTGATCACAGAGATTTTTGTTTGAGTAGAAATAAGTTTACCACAAACCAATCAAACTAATGCTTTAATGAATTAAATTTAAAAAAAAAAAAAAAAAAATAAATAATAAAAAAATTAGCACTGTTACAAAAGCCATAAATAATATCATGCTCTTCGATTAGAATGAAGTAATAGTTGTGACTTTTATAATTTTTTATGAATGAAAGTTCAATTTCTAGGTATAAATTGTTTCAAACTATTTCTACAAATCATCATCTAAAATAGGATTTTATTACTGTAATTTTTTCTCATAGTGGTTTTACTGTCAAATTATATTGTATTGGCATAATTATCAGTGGAATACAAAAAAGCCATTGGTTATCTCGTCTATATAGCAAGACATCTTATATTAAACAAAAAATAAAAAGAATTCGGTGTAAAAATTATTAATAATGTAATTAATATATGGAAAGTTGACTTCAGATACCTTTTCTATTATTTAAAGTTTAATTTTAATTTAACATATTGAGGTTACAGTTTTTTTTTTGTCCTTTTGTTGTTGTTTAATTTAGAAATAATACTGTAACAATCTATATACCGGGAAATAGCATGTTATATAATAACAGATTGGAATATCGAAGTGATATCATTAGTGAATTGGCATGATTTAGAAATAACTGAGAAATCACATCATTGTGACTTTTTAAGATAATTTTTGCCATTGGAACAGAGAATCACTTTGATAAATCATTCACAGATTTTTTGTTTGAGTAGACATAAGTTTACCACAAGCCAATGAAACTAATGTTTAAATGAATAAAATTTAAAATAAAAAAAAAAATTAAATTAGCAGTATTACAAAAAGCCATAATATCAAGCTTATCGATTAAAATGAAATAATAGTTGTGACTTTAATAATTTTTTTTTTTATGAATAGGAAATATATTTTCTAGATATGAATTGTTTCAAACTATTTCTACGAATCATCATCAAAAATGGGATTTTATTACTGTAATTTTTCTCATAGTGATTTTATTGTCAAACTGTATTGTATTGGAGGGCCTGAATAGCTGAGTGGCTATCGCTTCGAGTCCCGACGGTGCCATGGATGTTTGTAGTGGTTCGGAATCCACTTTAAACCATAGGTCCCGGTCTAACATGACCGTAGAGTGTTGTGGAGGTATTGTTACTCCGCGTCCGTAGCTTATCTTCAAGCTACACGCACCTTCTGGGTAGTGCTAAGTGAGTAACGTCAATGCAGTGCTTGCCTTAAGGCATCAAAGACAATTGTCTAAGTGTTTGCCAGCTGCATTAGAACAACAAAATAAAAATAAAAGATTTTTGTTGGAGTAGAAATAAGTTTACCACAAACTAGTGTTTTATTGAATAAAATTTTAAATTAAAAAAAAAACTAAGCTAGTACTGTTGCACAAAAGCTATAATATCAACCTCGTCGATTATAATGAAGTAATAGTTGTGACTTTTATAATTTTTTATGGATGGAATTCCTAGGTATGAATTGTTACAAACTATTTCTACGGATCATCATCGAATTTTATCTGTAATTTTCTTATAGGGAATTTTTTTTGTCAAAAGCATAATTATAACAGGGATACAACAATCATTGGTTATCTCACCTTTAGCAAGACATCTCTTATTAAGCAAAAAATAAAATGAGTTTGGTGTTACATGAACATTTACTCAAACGAAGAAATGCGGACCTAGAAAGAACAAATCTTCTTTTTTTTTTTTTCCCTACCCCTTCCCCTATTCTATACCCGCATTAAAAGCCCGCTCCGAACACAAAAGAAAACGCACGGAGGCGTGATTGTAAATCCTGTCAAAATCTTGTCCCGGCCAGAACAGTAGCTCGCACAAACAGGCAGTATAATGATAGAAGAAAGAGAAAGAAAAGGACCAAACAACGGAGGGAACAGTTGCGGTTGCAGTGGAATAATAATGCCGCATAAATAAATTTTTAAAAGACCGAAACCAGAAAATAAAAAAAGAAGTAAGCGCGCTCGGTTGAAAAATGAGTTGTGTGGCAGGATTCACCAATAAATTTCTACCTCCGTCGCATTTGTTAGCGACAGCACAGGGGGAAAGAAACCGGAGACCGAGAGTGGCTGTCGCGAGAGTGATTGATGGTGTCTGTCTATCAATCAAAGGAAAGGCGGAGTCAAGTGGGCGGGGTTATCCATTCATTCCTAAAAACGGGCGTGTCTTTCATAGTAGCTCCGCCCATCATCAGTAGAAAAAGGATTTTTGTTCAGTCATTTTGAAAGATGTCGCCCTTGAAATATTTTTGGTATCAGATTTCAAAAGAAAAAGAAAGAAAGAAGATAACCATTAACTGCAGTTAATAACGCATCTTAAATTGTAAGGATATCATCAAAGATGAAGATAATTGGATCTGCACAAAGTTCTTTTTTTAGCTAGAGGGGGAACTAAATGCTGTTGTGCGTGTCAGTGAAAACAGAGAATCCCTTGTTTTCTGTGGTGTTGTTAACAAAGGGGTCGTTTAAAAGTCTTTTCAGCGCTTCCTTAATGTAATTCACAGATCATTAAAAGGAATTAATTCACTTTTGTCATTCATTTTTACAGTATAAATACATGAATGACTTTTGTTCATTAGAATTTATGAGGCTTTTGAAATTCGAAATCAATAATTATTATCTTTCATCAAAGTTATTATTGAATAAATAGAATTTTCTGATTGATTAATTAATCAATCAGAAAATGTATTCAAAAATTTTTATCTCTCAATAGTTGATACTGATCATAACGATGCGTTTATTACAATTTAAAATAAGTCTTTATTTATGAATCAGAATGAATATTTCTGGGTACAAAAGTACATTTTGAAAAAGAATGTTATATAGTTTTACGGTGGGAGGTGACGGAACAATATAAATTGGAATTTTCTGATTAATTAATTTATGAATTCAAAATTTTTTATCTCTCAATTGCTAATAATAATTATAGCCATGTGTTGGTTTATAATTTAAAATAAGTGTCTTATTTATTTTGGATTATGACTCAGATTTGATATTTCTGATACAAAAGTACATTTTGAAAAAGAATGTCATATAGTTTTAAGGTGGGAGGGGGCGGAATAATATAAATTGGAATATTCTGATTAATAAATTTATGAATTCAAAATTTTTACCTCTCATTTGTGGGTATTGATCAAAACCATGTGCTTGTTATAATTTAAAATAAGTGTTTTATTTATTTCGGATTATGAGTCAGATTCAATAATCATGGGTACAAAAGTACATTTTGAAAAAAAGAATGTTATATAGTTTTTTGGTAGGAGGGGACAGAATAATATAAATTGAAATTTTCTGATTAATAAATGTAGGAATTCACAATTTTTATCTCTCAATAGTTGAAATTGATCATAACCATGTGTTGGATATAATTTAAAATAAGTGTTTTATTTATTTCGGATTATGAGTCAGATTCAATCATTCTGGATACAAAAGTACATTTTGAAAAAGAATGTTATATTATTCAGCCCCCTCCCACCTTAAAAATATACAAATTGAAATTTTCTGATTAATAAATTTATGAATTCAAAATTTTTTATCTCTCAATAGTTGGTATTGATCATAATTATGTGTTTGTTATAATTTAAAATAAGTACTTAATTTATGAGTCATGTTCAATAATTTTGAGTACAAAAGTACATTTTGAAAAAGAATCTTATACATTTTTTATGGTTAGAGGAAGGAAAAAATATAAATTGTAATTTTCTGATTAATAAATTTATGAATTCAAAATTTTTACCTCTCAAATTTGGATAATAATCATAGCCATGTGTTGGATATAATTTAAAAATAAGTGTTTTCTTTTATTTCGGATTCTGAGTCATGTTCAATAATTCTGGGTACAAAAGTACATTTTGAAAAAGAATGTTATATAGTTTTATGGTGGGAAGGGAAGAATAATATAAATTGTAATTTTCTGATTAATAAATTTATGAATTCGAAATTTTATATCTCTCAATTGGGAATATTGATCATAGCCATGTGTTGGTTGTAATTTAAAAATAAATGTCATATTTATTTCGGATGATGAGTAAGATTCAATATTTCTGGGTACAAAAGTACATTTTGAAAAAGAATGTTATATAATTTTATGGTGGGAAGGGAAGAATAATATAAATTGTAATTTTCTGATTAATAAATTTATGAATTCGAAATTTTATATCTCTCAATTGGGAATATTGATCATAGCCATGTATTGGTTGTAATTTAAAATAAATGTCATATTTATTTCGGATGATGAGTAAGATTCAATATTTCTGGGTACAAAAGTACATTTTGAAAAAGAATGTTATATAGTTTTATGGTGGGAAGTGAAGAATAATATAAATTGTAATTTTCTGATTAATAAATTCATGAATTCGAAATTTCTATCTCTCAATTGGGAATATTGATCATAGCCATGTGTTGGTTGTAATTTAAAATAAATGTCATATTTATTTCGGATGAGGAGTAAGATTCAATATTTCTGGGTACAAAAGTACATTTTGAAAAGAATGTTATACAGTTTTACGGGAGAAGGGAAGGGTAGAATGTAAATGGGAGAAAACAGTGATTACATTATAAAAAAATTTTCGAAAGTCATTCGTCAACATTCCCTCCCCTTCTCCTTAAAAAACAAATGCTGATACCTAAATACCAGTATTTACACTATTAAAAACTATTCATATTTAAAAAATATTCTTCGAAAACAAACCAAATAGACTATCTTTTATTTAAATGAAATTGTTATTATTAAAGAGAAATGTATTTTCACGATTTGCGTAAGATTTCATTAACAAAACTGTAGAAAATTAATACCTTTTCATTTTTTTTTTCTATTGAAATTTTAATGTGATAGCTATTTTTAAAAAGTGGCCAGCGCTCTGGCCTTTGGTATCGCAGGTTTTAGGTTTGAATCCTGGCAGTGGCATGGATGTTTGTGAGTTATTCGAATCCATTTTAAACTGTAAGTCCCTGTCTGCACAAAGTGACCGTAGAGCGACAAACCAAACCAATCTATTTTTTAAATAGAGGGTATTGTTCTAAGTTAAATGCATTCAATTAAAATTTCTTTTACTTTTAACACACAAGTTTTAATTTGTGATAAAATTTTAATTCACATTTTCATGAATTAAAATTTTTGATACAAAAATGACTACATTTAACTTTTATGAATGAATTACAATTATTGTTTTAACCATAATTGATTAAAATATATGTAAGCGCAAGTAAAAAATTGTTTTATTTCTCGACACAATACTCAAATAATTGTAATTTGCATAAATAATAAATTCATTAAATTATATTAAAAATTTGTTTTATTTTTAGAAAACGAAATTTTAAAATAATTTGTGCATTCATAAAATTGTGAATTATTTATAAAGTGAAATAGGATTGCAAAAATATTTGCACGGAATTTTTAAATTTTTTTAGTATATTAATATTAATATTATTATTATTAGAAGAAGAATAATACTTATTGTGGTATAGCTTGTTTCGGAAGATTAACTCAACGATTGTTCATAATGCCATTGTGTCACTAACTATGCCATTATTGTATTATTCCACAGGACAGAGAGACATAATGCCAATTAAGGAACACAATAAAAAAAATTAAATCTTTTGCTTACGCCAGAATTATGGTTTATTTTTCGTTCTGTAATAAGGCAAAAGAAATTGCAACAGGCTTATTATAGAATGGAATACTTTATGAATCCAAATCTCTAGATATTATTGCAGATTTAATATTTATTTCAATTCTGGTTTAATTAATTTTGGTTAATCAACAGTAATTAATAAACTAGAATTCATTTTATTACAAAATTAATTAATGAATGGAAGATTACTACTTATTTTGAAATTTGTGTAAGGGAAATAAATAAAATTTAATATATATATATATATCTTAAAAACTGAAAATAATAATATCATAAGAAAAGAGAAATATTTACTACAAATTTTCTCCCAGTTGTTCTTTGTTAGAAAAACATATACAGTTTATTAATACTACGTATTTTTAATTTCACATCAATTTAAAGAACATAAGAAAATAATTAAGCATGCAACTTTTCTTATACCAAAGATTGTTGATTTTTTTAAAATATGAAATAAAGGGAATTAAAATTATTTTAATTCTAATTTTATTGAAATTCGCATAAAAGCAAAGAAATGATGGAACGAAATTTACAAAAAGATAAAAATGAAAAAAAAAATCATTATTCTAATGCTTAATTGTACAAAAATTTTAAGTTTGAGAATTATTAACCATATTTAATATGTAACGAGTTAATTGTAACTAAATACGTAGTATTAATTGCATTTCGATACGAAATGTCGGATATTTCTTAGCTATCAGTCACTAAAAAAAAATGTTCTATCAATATAAACTTCAAATAGAAATGTAAAACTATATTAGAATTAAAAAAAAAAAAACTTATTATTTCTCACTCATATGCATTTTCTATCAAAATATCAAAAGATAACTTTTCGTTGTAAAATAAAAATGTGAAAAAGGCATAATAATTTTTTTTTATTTCTATATTAACTGAAATAATTCCAATTTGCAGTACAAATGTGATGTCCAAAATTTTATGTAACCTCGCTTGAATTTTTTTACGAATATATGACGGTATTTCGAACAATAGTTATAATTTATTCCCTTTTAAGAAAAATTTATTCCCTATTTATGTATTTATTCCTTTTTTACGTGTGTCCATTTTTTTTTCTTATTCAAATCTGATCAGCAATTTTAAAACATATAGTTCTAAATTTGCGTAATGGAAAGTTCCTTTTAACTTTAATTTTTACATATAGTTTTAATAAAATTATTAACCAATCAGCTTCTCTCTTCAACTGACTAATCAAATCGTTACAATATCGGTAAATGTTGTATAAGGATATATTTTCTTCACATACTGTGTTATCCTTTTCTGCGACATCAAAGTGCTTGAATTGAGTATTGCAATAATAATATAATTATGAATATCATATGACATTAATTGTACATTTTAATTTGTTAAAAAAAACATCAAACAAATTTTTATATATGATTTTGGATACTACACTAATTCAGATATTGGAAATATTACATAGAATTCAAATGAAGTGATATAGAAATTTTGACAACTACATTATCTAGAATCCTTTCGAATTTGCGTGTTATATTTGTACTAAATTGTCTATATATATATTGCATGTTATATTTTTATATTATTTTAATTTGTTAAAAAAAGTTGAACCAATTGTTATATAATATATGGATACTACATTAATTCGGATATTGGAAATATTACGAGGAATTCAGATGAAGTGGTATAAAAATTTTGAATACTACATAATCTATAATCCTTTAGAATTTACATGTTATTTATTTATTTATTTTAGTACAAAATATAAGTTATAACGAGTTAAATAAAAACTATTGGTTATATCAACGGTCTCAGAAATATTAAACAATCATAGTAGCATTTTATTAAAAATATTAAACTGTAGATGATTTAAAAATAATTTCACTGGTTTATTATGGATTAAACTCTGTTTTATTTATTATGCGTATTCTTTACCAAACATTAAGTCTCCGACTACAATAAATACTAGAACTTTTTATACTTATAAAAAATCAGATGCTTATGATTAAATATGGTGATTACTGCAGCGAAATATTTAAATTAAAATGTTAAAATTTATTTTACAGTCACATTCATCATCGGATGCTGCACAAAAAAGTATTTTAGAAATTAAAATATTGCTAATAAATTAAATCATAGACAAATATTAATATTGCTATTTAGAAATATTAGCAAATATTGCTTTTAAAATTATTAGCAAGAAAATTTACAAAAATTCTCTAATGCTTTCAAACAGTATCCAAACAATTACATTTAATTTTCCGCAGACAAATCTAAATGAATTCTCTTTAAAATTTTAGAATTAAAATATATAGCAAATTTTCTAAAATAGAAAAGAACCGCTAAAAGTCATTTTATAATTATTTTTTAATTTAAATTTAGTGATCATATGAGTGTAAAAAAATCTCGTTATTGAATAGGAAAAAAAAATCTATTTTAATGCATAGTTTGATTATGAATATTATTCTCACTGACAGGCAAGAAAATGTTTTCCAAAAAGAGAACATGAGTTAGGTACACAGTGTAGTTTACAATGATATGTAGACAGAAAAGAAAAATACAAGTTGTCAGCCATCATCAGATTGGCTTTGTGATGGGTTTTTATTTATTGGACACCATCAGTAAAACATTGGAAAGTTCTCTAGTAAAATTATCTTTCTTCGAAATATTCTGATAAAAGACATCCAAATATTCTACAAATGACAGTGATGACAAAATGTTTAACATAAAATGAAGAGTTTAGATTTAAAATTTGTGGTGAATATTAAAGAACATTGCAATTGATCAACTTTCTTTTGAAACTACTTATTTTTCTGGTATCGTTATTTTTCCCTCGAAATCTGGCGACTTGATGGCCAATTGGCTTTGGCTTTTGGCATCACAGGTTTCAGATTCGAATCCTGGCTGTGGCATGGATGTTTGTGAGGGGTTCAGAATCCCCGTTAAACTGTAGGTTCCGGTCTAGTTAGCCTAAAATGTGCACGAAACCAAACCCTCGAAATCTCAAAATAATGACGTTTATTTTTATTCAATTAATAAAGATAATATTTTAAAAATACAGACATTAAATGTCATTATCAATTCTAACTATTCTCAATTCAATTCTAATCCTGTATCTAATATTTGCCCCCTTAAAGCAGTCATTAATTATTTCATAGTAACTTTGGTCCTATCAATTTAAAACACATTATTTCAGAAATTTTATTTAATTCCTTTGAAAGTTTTTAGACTATTCGAATTCGTGTAATTATTTTAATATCGAAAAAGCTGTAATAATTATCGAATTATCATTCATGTCGTTCATTTTTTATTGTTTTACCATAACACGCATTCTGTTATTTTTCACATCAACATTTAATGTAGCTCTTAGGCTATGAAATATTATAAATCCAAATTTTAATAAATATATGACCTTGTTAACTGTGTCATTACAAAAATACTTTTAAATGATATTGAAGGAAACCCAACTAGAAACTTACTGAATTTTATCACAGTTCATAATGGCAACCAACTGACAACCAACCTACAATACCAACTGAATTTTATCACAGTTCATAATGACAACTACTAAATTACTTACTGAATAATTAAGAATGTATTGTACTGACTAAGAAACTTAATTTTAATGAATTGTAAATAAAATAATATAAACATATCCATGTAAATAGCATATAATAAACTTAATAATCATATCCATTTATAAGCTTATATCTATATTGATTGAAATCAATGAATTTCTCTAAGAAGGCGTATATAATAGTTATCTTATAAACTATATCTCTGAAAAATAAACGGGCTTTTGAATTTCACTATTTTGGAATAGTTACTAAATGATATTTATAAAACAATGTTCTTCATTGGCGCAACAGCCCAATGGTGGGACAAACTGCCTACTGGCAGATTACGAGATAGGAGATGTTTTCTTTCATGGGGTAGGGTTGTCAGCCCTACTCCCTCCAATCATATTAGACAGGGCCTGCGGTTTAAAGTGGATTCCGAACCACTCTAACATCCATGGCATCGTTCGGGACTCGAACCCGAAACTTGGGGCACCGAGAGCCAGAGCGCTACTCACTTGGTCATCATGCTCCATAATGTAATGCTACTGACTATAAAAAATATCATTGCAACGAGTCAATATTGATGAATTTTGTAGCAAATAACTCCATATTAATGAAAATAATGTTAATGAATAAAAACTAAATAAGCATATATGCAAATCTATGTCCATGGCAAGATTTACATTATATTAATTTTTACTTTAAAAAAAAAATAACAAAAGTAAGGGTTATTATTTGTTATTATCTGTCACAAAAAGGAGCTTTGAATGGTTTCGTCGTTATTTAATGGAGTTATTACTATTTTTTTAAAAGATCTTGCAAGTTACCTATACATATTTAGTAGACGACGACGACTTAATTAATTTAAATTAACTATAATTCTTATTAAATATGTAAATATATAGTTTAAAATTAATTATTATTATATTATATATATATTTATTGTTATAATTATTATTAATATTAATAAATTAAAATTATCTTAATTAATTTTTAAAGACTTGATTAATCTAAATCTAGATCTCTTAGATAGGCAAAGGTTGATAAAAGTACAAAAAGCCTAGAAGTATTTAGACACTTTAACACTAATTAATCACAATCTTGACAGGCTAGGGTATTGTTAAAGTGTTATCGAAAAAGTGTTTTTGTCGGCGAGGCTTGATGAGGTTTTTGCTTTTCTTTTGTAATAGTTTATTCAAAATAAATGAGCTTATAAAGAGTTATCAGTCATCAAAAAATTCATAGTTAGTTCTTGTTAGACAAGGCATTTTTATAAATCAGCAAAGTTAAAACTTATAAGCTGCAGTAAGAAGATTATTTCCGATTATTATACCCAGAGAAAGACATATCAGAGCTTTTAGAATAAGTAAGAAAACCAGTGCAGTATCAAGAAAAAGGTATAGGACTATATATTTTACGAAAAATAGTTTCCCACCTTGAAAGTCGCAGAAAAAGATTGGTTGGTTACTTAAACAGCAATTACTATTATGAAGTAATTTATGACAGAATTACTGAAGGAGTTTATTAAAACTTGCAATGATTCTTGTCATAATAGATATGAGTCAAAAGTCAAATAGTATGTGTATTACGTATTATATGTGTGTATTGTCTGTCTCCATGTGTATATGTATGTGTGTATTGCCTATTCTAAATAAGCTTTATGAAGTTACGAACTTTTTATTGAGATAAGCAAAATTCCTCTTTAAATTTAATCAGCATAAATTTAGTCAAAATTATTTTTCTACTCCTTTTTTTTTTCCAAATAATGATAATAATAATAAAATGAATAGAAAAATTCCTTTCATAATAGATACGAGTTGAAAATCAAATAATGTGTGTGTGCATTATGCAATGTATGCGTGCATTATGTATTGTAAGTGTGTATTGTCTATCTCTCTCTCTCCGTGTATGCTGTGTGTTTCCCTATTCTGAATGAGTTTAATGATTTTATTGAGATAGACAAAATATCTCAGTTAATTTAATGACTCATTTAGTCAGAATATTTTTGTCCTTCTTCTTCTTTTTTTTTCCAAATAATAATAAAAAAAATTAATTAATTAATAAATGGAAAATTTTTGGAAATAAACGATATTATCACCATCACTATAACTAAAAAATTGGCCAAGGAAAGAGAAACACAGACTACAATTTTGTTACAGTTGAATTTGCTTTCAAAAAGTGGATGAATCCCATTTTCCAAGTATATATTGCTTCACACTGTTTATATCTACGGATCGTTATGACAGTCATGATTTTGTCCAAAACATTTTTCATCATGGTGATACAAAATTCAGTTATAGAGACTTTTCAATTAAACTAACGTTATTGCTAATTTCATGAATTGTCATTAGGAACATGATGAATATTATTTCATGTAAATTGATTTTTATTGGTTTGCTAATTTTTAAATGATTAAAACTAACCTTATACTTTATAAGCTGTAGGCATCCTGACGGCCAGAGTTCTAGTCTTTCGTACCATAAGGCTTTGTGTTCGAATCCTAGCTGTGGCATCGATGTTTGCTAGTGAATCGTATTGAATCCACATTAAACTGTAGGTCCTGGTCTAATTAGCCTAAAGCAGGGGTCTCCAAACTTTCCAGCCTTAGGGCCATACTGTTTACTCAGTAAGTACCAAGGGCCAAAACCGTTTTAATTTTTCTGCCATTATCTGTAATTTTTAGACCAGTTGCCGAGTACGCGCTCCGAGCAAGCATACGCAGTGAAAAATCACAATTACATAAATCTTATTAGTATTTTTTGCAAGTGGATACCCCGCGGTTTCATTCGCGTTAATTTAGCTTTTCTGTTACTGAGGGATTTTCAGGATAAAAATCATATGTTTGATTCAGGATATATACATTCCAAAACATCGATATACATACATATGCTATACTCTTTACCCCAACATAACTACCGAGGGTAGCCGCTGGATGTTCACTAGTTTATAATGTTAGTGGGATTCATTTCAATTATTTGTTAGTTGTTATGCTTAAGTTAAATTTTCTGCGTATTATGTTTGGCCATTAAGCTTTACCTAGCAAGTCAATAAAACCGAGTTATTATCGTTCTGTGGTTTTTTTTATCCAACTTATTACAGCAATAATAAGCTATTCACTGTCGCGGCCGTAGTTTGGAGACCGCAGGCCCAAAGTATGCACAAAATGACCATAGAGCGACAAACCAAACTTTATCAGCTGTAGATATAGTTTGAATGTACCAGTATTGTGTTTCAGATATATTGTGTGTCAGATGGTTTAAATAAAAAAAAAAAATTCACTTTTAAAAAATAATTATCACTTTCATCCTTATTATTAATTTCTGGTACCTTTTGGGTAATCTTTTATCTGTCCAACTTCCAAACATGATGGAAAAACAAAAAAAAAAATTTAAAAATATTCCTGTCCACCCCTGTTCTTAAATAATCGATGAAGAACGATATTTCATACCGTTCGAACGTACAGTAAGCCCCCTGCGTATAATCAAGCACAATCAGAAAAAAAAAAACAAAAAATAATAAAAAAATAAAATAACTGAGATATTTTTGTCGGAAAACTTTTGTCATCCCAGCATTAATATTCCATGCGCGCTCGGGTACACCGCTTCAGAAACAGAAGGGGAAGCAACGGCCATTATGCTAATGATTCCAAAGAAATTCCAGGGTGTGGCATTCGAAATGGTCGCTGAGGCAAAAGGGGGCGCGACTTCGAGATAAGGATTTTTAAAGGTGGAATAAAAAAAAAAAAAGGTACCATCCCCTAACCCCCTACTTTTCTCATAAAGCAAGTCTCGCTTCTGCTAGGAAAGAGATGCCCAAAACGAGCCGTGATTTATGAAGGTTGCATAATTAAGAGAAGAAAAAAAAGGGCTACTGTTACAGGGCTCGAGTTGCCAAGGCGAACCCCTTGCATGCCAACTGGCAGAAACTGGATTGAAAAATGGCCGAGTAACAGATTAACTGCTGGCGGAATTATTTTTTATTTTATTATTTTCTTACTGAAAATTTGTGAGGTAACTTGCAACTTAAAAATAAATGACCAAATTGATGGAGCTCGTGGTCCATTGGTTCAATGAGAAAAGGGCAAAGGTTACACTTAGCTGTAGTATGTTGTTAGAAATCGGGTTGTTGTTAATTTGTTGTTGTAAATTGTTAGAAATCGGGTTGTTGTTAATTTGTTGTTGTAAATTGTTAGAAATCGGATTGTTGTAAATTGTTAGAAATCGGATTGCTGTTAAATTGTTGTTGTAAATTTTTAGAAATCGGTTTTGCGTAGCTGTTGTCAGAAATCGGAAACCTATGTGGCCATTGTGACAACTGGCTAGCCTACTAGTGACTTTCCAGGATTTCTCTCATATGAGACGCAAATGTAACACATTTGTCCCTGAAAATCATTTCGAAAGGCAGTAATCTTCTATGTCCCTGTCAGTTTGTTATATGCAATGGCAAATATTCCGATTTACATTTATACAATATAAATAATCTCATTTTACCATAGACCCCTGGTTAATAACCAAGGGAAAATAAAATATAAGATTCCGATTGTAAATAGTTCCGATAAATTAAAAAAAATAAGATGATAAATAGCTTACATTGAAAAGAGATGACTCGATAGGGATTGTGACCATGTCTCACATCGATAAACAGATTGCCTTATGGAAATTTACTACGCATCCTCTAAAAAGACTGGCGAATGCAGGACAGATATCCCTAAAATTCCTCTCGGAAGCAAAGCCCTACCTCCATCACACATGTGGAATATACAGAATTACCACCACATCCATATTAAGTCTGGCTTTCGATGCCACAGATTTCTTGTTCGAATCCTAGCTGGAGCCATGGATGTCTGAAGTGGTTCGGAATCCATTTTAAACCTTTGGTAAATCCACTTTAAACCACAGGCTTTGGGTTCGTATCTTGGCGGTGGCTTGGATGTTTGTTAGGGGTTCGGAAATCCACGTTAAACTGTATGTCTCAGTTTAATTAGTCCAAAGTGTGCAAAAAGGACAATAGAGCGACAAACCAAACAACTTTGAACCGTAGGTCTCGGTCTAATGTGACTCTGAAACGTTGGGTGTATGATTGACAGCTCTATCACGTAAAAAGAAATCATCTCCTGTATCGAAATCGGCCTGTAGGTAGGCGGCCATGGTTCAACATGGACTGTAATGCCAAGGTGTTAGTTTGCTTGTTCTATATCATTGATGGAACATGATATCTAAAGGCTGAAAAACTGTATTGAAAGTGTTGAACTTGGGTTGCAAATCCTTTCTGATGGGTATACCCATGCTGATGAAAAACCCAATGCTGATGAGTGTTTTTTCAAATTACAATACACAGAAAGTTAGGAGTTTTAAATAAATGCTCCCATTATAAAATAATATGCAAGATTAGTTGGCTTATGAGCTTATGGGCTAAAATGAAGAAGTGTATTAAAAATAATAACAATGTTATGTCAAATTCTGCGACTTAATTGCTTTCCTTTTATATAATTCAATCAAAAGTAACAAAGGAGGTGGGAATTAAAAAAAAATCATAAATTTTCATAAATCTATTGTTGAATGTTTTCTGCAATCACCTTTTAGAGATCTTAGATAACTCAACATGCCATTAATTCACGATGCATTCGGATCATGATTCAGTTTTGAACTTGAACTTTGGAGTTCATAATCATGGCTTATGGTTTATATCTGTTTTCCACTAATTTTCTTTTAAAATTTATAACTATTTTTGAGATTCAGTTGTGTCATTAGAAAAAAAAAAAAAAAAAAAAAAGAGTAGGAATTTGAGTTATAATATTTAGCACTTGCCTTTGCTGTAAGTATGATGGTATACATTGACAAAAATCCTATACCAGAGTACCTTGAAATGAAATAAATATGATAGAAACATCTCCAAAAGAGAAAAAGAAAGAAATATTCTGACAAATATTCTACTAATTTAAAAAAGAATGTAATCTATTTATTATTAAACATTCATCGAAACTATACCCAGAATACACCATTACCGTAATTAAAATCTGAGCATAATTGTTCTTGAGATTATGTCAACCTTAACAACATCATTATTATAACATCAATTTGTTCAGTTCCCTCATCCTAAAAACCAACATTATAAATAATTGGTACAATAACATCTTATTGTATTTTTCTTATAAATTATTTTAAAATGAATAGTATCAGTGCATTCAATTGGGGGCCTGAATGGCCGAGTGTCTAGCGCTAGGTGCCACAAGTTTCGGGTTCGAATCCTGGCGGTACCATGGATGTTTGTAGGGGTTCGCAATCCAGTTTAAACGGTAGGTGCCGATCTAATATCATCGTAGAGCGTTATCTTGAGGTTGAGCCAGTCTTCAGCCCTTGTGGTTCTTCGCTAAAGTGAAGCTGTATATTACCATTAGCCCTGGACCAGACGCATGCGACGGGTCTTTTGGACCTAGTGTAGCTTTCCTGTACCAGGGGATTAGTAACAAAAACATTCAATAGGATCTTTGGTACTGTCTGGATTTGATTTGTCGCTCTACTGTCTTTTATGCACACTTTAGGCTAATTAGATAGGGACCTACGGTTTAGCATGGATTCCGAACCGCTTACAAACATCCATGCCACCTCCAGGATTCGAACTTGAAGCCTTTGGTACCAATGGCCCGATCTCTTGGCAATTGGCCATCAGGCTTCTAGTACTATTTAGAAGCTTACTACATCTCTGCCTTCTAACACTTACGCTTTATTCGAAGATAAATTTATAAATTTTCTTTCACGAGATAAATTTAGCGTGGTATTTAATTATTTATTTTTAATTTAATATTTTCCTTCATCTAAGTATTTCAGTACATCGAATACCTTTTGAATTCCACTACTTTCTTCGATTTACTTCAAGATAATTTTACGCAACTTTATCATAAGCGATGTTTTTGCATAGAAGTTTGCAAAGTTAAATGGGATATTCGCTTCAATGATAAAATTTCGCTTTGCGAATTAAGCTATTGAGGATTCTTATTAAAGTATATTTTATTTATTATTTTTACTAAATATAAACTGTACCGTTTTCATGACAAATGGATGTATTAATTTGAAACTCTTTTAGCTTGTCAGAATTCCTTAAAATGTTGATAATTTTCCCCTATGATTTGTGCTTTATCATCGATCAGGGAATGAATGATGGTTTAAATATTTTTAAACTTCTTAAATTATAAATCCTTTTTAATTTTTGAATTTATCCTAAATAACCTAATCTAATTATTTAATTGTCAGTTTAAATTTAATAAATTTTAAACTTCTTAATTATTTTTTTTAAATTCAGTATACTAGCAAATCCTGATCTAATTATTTAACTGCCAGTCTTAGCATTTTAATAAAATCACTCTTATGACATAGGAATTCCCATTACGCTAATGCAAAATGGGTTTTTAATTTTAAATTCAGGATACTAGCAATAATCTAATCTGTAATCTAATTTTGATTTAATTGTCAGAATATTAGCTTTTTTATTTAACTGGCAATTTAATAAATCCCTCTTATGGCATGGGAGTTCTCATTAGACTAATGCTAATTAGAAATTTTTTCTGATCTAAATTCAGTATACTAGCAAATCCTGAATATCTAATTATTTAACTGTCAGTTTTAGCAATTTAATAAAATCACTCTTATGACATAGGAATTTCCATTACGCTAATGCAAAATGGGTTTTTAATTTTAAATTCAGGATACTAGCAAATTCTGATCTAATCATGTAACTATCTAGTAATCATTTGACTGTTTAATCTTAATGCTAATTGGTTCTTTTTAAATTTTAAACTCAGAATATCAGCAAATCCCGATCTAATTATTTAACTGCAGTTTTAGCAATTTAATAAAATCACTCTTATGACATGGAATTTCCATTACGTTGCAAAATGGGTTTTTTAATTTTAAATTCAGGATACTAGCAAATTCTGATCTAATCATGTAACTATCTAGTAATCATTTGACTGTTTTAATCTTAATGCTAATTGGTTCTTTTTAATAAAATAAAACTGTCAGTTTTAGCAATTTAATAAAATCACTCTTATGACATGGAATTTCCATTACGCTAATGCAAAATGGGTTTTTTAATTTTAAATTCAGGATACAAAATTCTGATCTAATCATGTAACTATCTAGTATCATTAATCTTAATGCTAATTGGTTCTTTTTAAATTTTAAACTCAGAATATCAGCAAATCCCGATCTAATTATTTAACTGTCAGTTTTAGCAATTTAATAAAATCACTCTTATGCAATTTCCATTACGCTAATGCAAAATGGGTTTTAATTTTAAATTCAGGATACTAGCAAATTCTGATAATCATGAAATCTAGTAATCATTTGACTGTTTAATTTTCTTTTTTAATTTTAAATTCAGAATATTAGCAAATTCTAATTATTTAACTGTCAGTTTTAGCAATTTAATAAAATTACTCTTATGACATCGATTCTTATGACGTAAGAATTTCCATTAGACTGATGCTAATTAGTTTTTTTTTTTTTTTTTAATTCAGGATATTAGCAAATCCGTGTCTAATTATTTAACTGTCAGTCTTAGCAATTTAATAAAATCACTCTTATGACATGAGAATTCTTGTGACATAGGAATTCCCATTAGGCTAATGCAAGATGTTTAATACACTATATAAAACAGATAAGTATAGTATATATTTGTGTGAAATGAAAATGCTGACTTTCCTCCACCTGGACAAAAAATGAAACAATTATCTGAATCGCGCGTCAAATTATTCGTTATATTTGCATCATTCGCTGCTTTTCAAAAAACAAGGAGACTCGATGGTTATTCTAACAGAGAATTTGTCACATTGATAGTCAAAATATCTCATGGGATTTTTTTATATTTTTCCTTACTTTTTGGCAATTAAGAAGATTTTATCTCAGAAACTGTTACCAGAAAACAATAACCCCCCTTTCTTCTTGACAGTGGCTGTTATAGTATTGTAACATAAAGTTTCTTTTATAAAAAAAGAAAGAAATTTTTTATTTATTTGAGTGTTAAACAAAGAGGTTTTTTTTTGTTTTAATACTTTTATAATAAAAAAACCTATTTGTTTAAAAACTATACTTTATATAGGTAATAATTTACATAGGTTTTACTTTTCACTATATAAAATTGCATTAACTATACACAAAAATTATACAAACTAGTCTTGAATAGTATACAAATAATAGTGTTTTTTAGAATTATATTCAATAAGTGGATTTTTGAATGATTCACAATAATAATTATAATTATTATTATTTTTCAAAAGGATTTAATAAATGTATATTCTTTTAAAACTTCAAGTAAAGTAAAAAAAACTTTTCTAATTAATGTATTGTTCACATTAATTTTGAATTCGGATAGCTAATAAAATAATCTAAAAATATTTTTATTATTATTTATTATTATTTTGTTGTTGTGAATCAATATACCTCTTGTTCCATTTATGTATACCCCGAACTGTCCACCAAAAAAAGAAAACATTAATTCTTTTGAGAAGAATTTATGGATTACTGCCCCATAGTTATCTTTGACATGAGGGAAAAACTAAACAATTCGTAGCAGAAAGTTTAACTGTCTATGCGAGACGTTTATAAGAACAGTTTTTATGATAATTGTGTCACTTTCTAACAATTGCCATTGATTCTGTTTGTTACTGAAAGCAGTGATAGCAACGCCTACCACCAGCGGATTTGAAACTATGGTATCCTACAAGATATCTTTTTACGTTACCATTGAGTTGCTAACTATTTAACTGTCAATTCAATGGAGCCATTCTGATAGTAACATAAGAACTCACATTAACATTAATATGAAAACTGTTCGATTTATAAATGGCTTATATTAAATGAAAAACAATCAGTAAAATATCTTCGATAGATAGAATAATTATCGATGTGTACAATCGATACACATACACACGATACGATGATTTCATCGATATGATTGTACACATCATAATTATAGATGTGTACAATCGATAGAATAATTAAATCGGTTGTAAAAAAGAAAAATTACAATAAAAAAATATATAAATTTTTTTCTTTTTATTTTAACTAGTAAAATTTGTAACACTTTGAATTGTGAAAATTGCTTTAGTATCTTCAAGATCTAACATTGTAATCCCATACAAGTGTATTATGATAATCCATTGCAGTTCAATACCTCAAGATCTAGACAACTAGATCTTGATATGATTGATCTAGCTTTGTTCGTTCTTATGTTAAGATCTCGTGTTAAGAGGGAGTACAATGTGTTGCATGTTTTACTTAAAGCATTAAAAACTAAAAAGAGTTCTCACTTGATCTTATTGATTTGTGGGCTACGATTTGAGAAAAGATCATGATGACATAAAAAAAAATTTAAAAAAACATTTTTTTAAATAGTCCAAGATTTTTAACAAAAATAGCTGCTTTAGGACAGAAAATCTTTGTATCACTTCATTCGAATTTTCAATGTAAGAATTGGTGTAATATGCTTGTATTGCACATAAATTTGTTCGAGATATTTTTGTAAGTTCCAAATAATTAATTAAACTAATGTGTAAATTCATTTGTAATTTTTTTATTTTATTATACTATAACATAATACTTAACTAAAATGGCTATAGCATAAGTATATCCCATATAAATAAATAAATAATAATGTGGTAGTGAAGAAAACATATCTTTCTATACCATTTACTGACATTGTCAACATCTGATTTAGGAGGTATAAAATATCTAAACTTGGTTTAAAATAATCCAAAAAAATCTTATAACTCTAAAACTGCATATTAGAAAGCCTAAGTTTTAAGTCGCTAAAAATACTTTAATATAATTTACAGTTTGAAAAACTGAAAAAAAAAAATGGCGTAAGATAATATTGAAAAATAAGTACTATTTTTCACGTATTGTAGAAAATTAAAAGGAAACGTAAAAGGTTTGGTCACACTTTCATATCTAACACATAAAATTGATTTATTTGGTTTGGTTTGTCTCTCTACAGTCATCCTGTGCACACTTTAGGCTAATTAGACCGGGGCCTACAATTTAACGTGGATTCCGAACCACCAACAAACATCCATCCATAAAATTAAATGTTTATATATTCGGATGTAATTGGTGTAAAATATTATATATGAATAATAATAATAAGATTAATTACAATATTATATGAATTATATTATGAATAATATTAACCCATCTTTTATATTTTTATCTTGTGCGTAATTAAAATTCAATAGAAAAAAATAAATCAATAGAAAAAAAAATTCTAATCAGTTATTTTTTTTATTAAAGAACGATGTATTTTTATTATAATATAAAAATTTCATTACAATACTTATGTCTTATAATAATACTAATTTTATAATAGATAAAAAGATAGAAATTCTGTACTAAACAACACTTACACTTGGAATATTTTTTTTTGAATTGAAACTTTGATATTTTTTTTCCCAACAAAATTAGCACAGTTAAAAATATTAAATATATGATTTATGTATTAATATCTAAAATATACATTTAATAAGTTTATACGTATTACATTATATATATATATATATAATTTGTACCACATATTAATATAATTAACAAATTATATTTCATGTAGTTTGGCTTATTATTTATCTTTATTTGTTAAAGTAATGCATTAAATTTTTATATCACTTATACGTTTGCTTTTTTAAAAATATGTGACTGTATTTATACTATGTTGGTATAAGGACAGATTTGAATAGATGATTTAATAATTGTTGGATAGTTATTATTAAACATATTTAAATAGCTGTGAAAAATATCATAAATGATACTATTAGTATATAATATAAATAATACTATTAGAGCAAAATACAAAAATATGAATAATTCTTTTAGTTAATTTTGTCAGTTATACAAATGTGTTTAATAATAACTTTTCAATAAAAAATATGTCAAATAATAACTATTCACAAATATTATATTTTGTCTCAGCTATTCAATTTTATCAATTATATTAATGTATTATCCGTACTCTAAAAATTACAACTATAAAACTGCGCATTAATTCCCCAGTTTTAGAGTTTTTAATAAATTTTTAACCAATTCATTCTCTCTTTAGTTAACAAATCAAATGGGGATAATAAATATTGGTGAAATCTGTAGATAGATACATATTTTCTTTATTACTACGTTATTGTTTTAGCCATATTTCTATGATAAAGGTGGAGATTTCTTAATATTAAAAATAATATTAGCAATATTATTATTAGTAATGATCAATTAGTAAATATATATAATTACACATTAATTGATTTAACATTTGAAATCATCAAAATTTTTGGATCGAATTGATGCTTAAAGCAAGAATATCACATCAATTCTGATATTGGAAAACATATCATGGAATTCAAATTAAGTGATGCACAACTTTTAGCCATCACTGTTCGTATGCATTGAATAATAGATTTTACGCTTATCATTATATAAAAATAATTTGTGGGAAAATAGATCTTTGCCTTTTTAATTAGCCATGAGTTTTTTAAATCATAAAATCTGTTTCTGTAAGTGGAAAAAAATAAATAACCATAAGTTTTGGAGAATGGGTTGAAACAAATTTAACCGAACATGAACCGAACCGAAATGAAAAACAAATTTATCCATGAAAACAATATTATCTTTAAAAATATTCATTTAATTTTAAGGGTGCATTATGACTGGATTTATCGACTCATAATGCCCTCTTGATGCCTATTTATAAACATATAAAAAAACTTATCGTGGAAAGTTAATATTTTGTGGAAAAAATGCCCAATATGAGCATGAAAAAGCAACTTGTGGGTCATATTTTCAAGATTCAAAAGAAAGTTTTAAATAAATTTAAAATAGAAGAGTACATTAATGAAATTTTCAATATATCTATATGGAAGGAAATACTTTTAAAATTTTAAGGAGTTAAACAATATTGAAGAACTCTGACTCTAGATTATAGATTCAACTGTCTTATTATTGTAGTTTACAAATTATTCTGCTTCTGAGTTACATGTTGAATTTCATGATTTACCATTACATGGTTTTATGATATTCTGGATCATTATTTTTCCTGTTGATATTATTTTTCATATATTTATCATATTGTGGAGCATTATTTAACTCTAAATACTTTTATATAAAAATTTATTACTGGTATTTGTACAGGAAAAATCAAAATAGTTTTTACAGTTACAAGTGGCAATAATTATTTTATGAAGATTAATATTCAACACCTAAAAGGGTTTTTAAAGGATTTATAGAGAATAATAATAAAAGATATAAAAAATTTCAAGTTTTTATGCTGTATTATGAATTTTTTTTTTTTCTTTCTTTCTGTCAATGTTTATACAGTAAAATAATTGCTTGCAATATGGAAAAACAGTTTTGACGGATCTGTGTTTCCACAAAAATCATGAAAATAATTATTATGTCAAAAGAAAGATAATTGTAATTAAGGTTATAATTTTTTATTTAAGGTAATAGATATTATGTGAAGATTAATATTCAGCACATAAATGGGTTTCTAATATGATCTATAAAGGAAAATTATGAAAGATATACACAAAATTTCAAGTTTTATACTCTTCATGTACAATTGCTTTCTTTATATTAATGTTTATACAGTAAAACAATTATTTGTAATACGGGAAACAGTTTTGACTGATATGCATTTCCACAAAAATCATGAAAATAATTATTTTGCCAAGAAAGATCATTGTAATTAAGGTCATAATTTATGCTTATTTATTTATAATTACAAATTATCACAAAAAGCACCCAATTGTTTCTTTTCAAGTGGATGTTTTATAAATAGTTAGTTTTTATTAGTAAAATATAAATTGATTTGATATTTCCTCGAAAACATGAAAATAATTTTTGACGGTTATCCTAAAACCTATTTAAGAAACCTGTTACCTTTTCTCCCTACCATTTACAAAACCTATTACCTATTACTAAAACCTATTTTTTTTTTTTTTTTTTTTTTTTTTTTAATTATCGTTAAACCTATTAACGAATATTTTAAATAATTTTATAATTTATCCTTATTTATTTATAATTACAATTATCTATGCGGATGTCTAGACTTATGAATAGTTAGCTTTTATTAGTGAAATATAAAGTGATTTGATATTTCCACGAAAATCATGAAAATAATTATTTTGCCCAAGGAAGATAATATGGCTTAAGATAATACAAGGAAGATTTATGAATATTTTAATTAAGGTTATAATTTATGCTTATTTATATATAGTTACAAATTACCCCAAAAAAACACCCAATTGTTTTTCTTAAGTGGGATGTCTTGCCTTATAATAGTTAGTTCTTATTAGTGAAATATAACTTGATTTTGATAATTTCAGTATCGATAAAACGAATATTCATTACTATTATTGATTCAGGTTCACAACATCAACTATTACTTACTTGGCAATTATTGATATCCAAATCCAACGGGTTCCACCATTTCACACCACATACAACCACATACTCATACAGCATACACAAAAACATACCAATTCCCAAACCCCGCAAAAGAACCGATTCGAGAACGCTATGGAGCCGGAACGGAAACCGAGATGCATTATGTGCTTTGGTGTATAAGAATTAGATTTTTAGTGCTGAAGTCGCCTTCATTTCAGAAACAACATACAATATGCAATGGGTTATCTCTCTCTGAGTGTGTGTGTAGACTATGCATATATGCAGCGCCCATATTTCTAATGCACACATGTATTATGCATGCTCCTTTTATATATACAATATTTGCATGCTCTCGGGCGCTAATGAGAATCTTTGGGACCAAGAAAATAGGGGGGATGGATGGACTTTAAAAATATGTACATAAAAAAATGGTAGTTCCAATCATTTTCATTAATTCCATCAGCGTATTTGCTTAAGCCGTGAGTGTCTTGTGTTAATGCAGCATGGTAATCATATTGTAATGGAGATTTCTTTTTTTTTTTTTTTCAATATTCTTTTTTATGGGAATATTAAAAATCAATCACAGAGCTGACACAGGTGTGTTCTTCGGCCCCAGAGTTAATCGAAGGCCATTGAATGCATGACTGAGCTTTATGGGCGTTTTTTGGTGGGGAGGGGGTGTTGCGGTGGTCGTAATCCGCAGTACGATTGTGTGAAGAGCTGGATGCAAATGTCTGGTGTGTCTCCTGGAAGGAATAGGTGTTATAAAAGTTTAAACAGGTTTTTCTTCATGTATTGAATAATGGAAGATTTCTGGGAAACAATAAAGAAGGTGAAGTTCCTCTCTTGCCTTTTCACGGTTTTTAAAGTGGTAGAGTCCGAGTATATTAGAGTCTAAAGTAGCAGAGTAGAGAGTAGAGTAGAAAATAAAAAGAATACGAGCAATCGAAAGAGTTTGAGACATTATAAATGTAGACTATTGTACTTCGCTTCATCTTTATAATAAACCATTTAAGATTTTCTTCATAGTAATCTTTGATAAGTTATCTTTCTATATCGTTTACTGGAAGATTTCTAGGAAAACAATAAAGGAGGTGAAGTTCCTCTCTTGCTTTAAAGAGCAAAGAGTCCGAAAATAAAAAAGAATACGACGAGCAATCGAAAGAGTTTGAGGCATTATAAACGTAGAATATTGCACTGTGCCGTTATAAACTACTTAACTTATCTAAGATTACTATGAAGAAAATCTTAAATGGTTTAGTATAAAGATGAAGCGCAGTGCAATGGTGTACATTTATAATGCCTCAAACTCTTTTCGTTTGTTAGTATTTTTTTTATTTTTGGACTCTTTCCACTTTAAAGCCGTGAAAAAGCAAGAGAGGAACTTCACCTCCCTTATTGTTTCCAAGAAATCTTGTATTATTATCTATCTTACTTAAGATTACTATGATTATCTAAGATTACTATGAAGAATACTTGATTGTGAGGAGGAAGTTCAACTTTCTTATGTTTAAAATCCCCCAAAACTTTCATTTGTTCATACAGTTTCCAACTTAGCTAATATGCTCCGCGACCTAAGCAAATTCAAAGTTACATTTATCTGGTTCTTGATTTTCTTTAAAGTTAGCAGATAATTGCAAGAACATTACCACTCGAAGATCTTCAGTGTTTCTCTGGTTTGTTTGCGTTTCATTTATTTTGCAATATAAATGAATTGAATCAAGGTCAGAAAATGTTTATAGATATACTAAATCGTTTACTGGAAGATCAATAAAGTAAAAATTATATTCTGCATTAACTATTAGATAATTGCAAGATAAATTCGAAACGCACAAACCAGAGAAACACTGAAGATTGCGAGTGGTAATGTTGCCGAACGAAAAAAAAAAGAACCACGTAATTTTGAATTTGCTTAGGTCGAAGAGCGTATGAGTTAAGTCGGAAACTGTACGTGCTGTACTGTTACTGTATGAGTAAATGAAAGAGTTTAAGGGATTCTAAGCGTCAGAACATTACATTTCATCCTCATAATAAACTATTGAAGATTTTCTTCGTAGTAATCTTAGATAAATTATCTTTCTATATCGTTTGCTGGAAGATTTCTAGGAAACAATAAAGAAGGTGAAATCGTCTCTTGCTTCTTTTTTACATTTTTATGATTCTGTCATAACTATTAGAATTCCTTCACATGATAATGTCTATAGGATTACTATTTTGATCGTATCAAAATAAAAGCAAAAAATTGTAAGAATAATGAAACTCACAAACCAGAGAAACATTAAAGATTGCGAGTGGTAATGTTGCCGAACGAAAAAAAAAAATCAAAAACAGCGTAACTTTTAATTTGCGTCGGTCGAGGAGCGTATGAGTTTAGTCGAAAACTGTATGTGCTGTACCGTTACTGTATGAGTAAATGTAAGAGTTTGTGGGATGATTATAAATGTAGAAAATTGTACGGTGCAGTAATAAACTATTTAAGATTTTCTTCATAGTAATCTTAGATAAATTACTACATCTTCCTACATCGTGTAGCCTCTTGTTTTTTTAAAACTATTAGAAATATGAATTTGAGTCAATAGATTTACTATCTTGATCAGCAAAATCAAAATAATAGCAGAAAATTGTAAGAAAAAATGAAACTCGCAAACCAGAGAAACACTGAAGATTGTGAGTGGTAATGTTGTCAAATGAAAAAAACAAGAGCGTATGAGTTAAGTCGGAAACTTTAGAGTTGTACGGTTATTGTATGAGCAGATGAAAGAATTTGGGGGGATGCTAAACGTGAGAATGTTAACACTTCATTCTCATAATAAGCTATTGAAGATTTTCTTACTCCCTATCTATATCAACTTTAGATAATGTTTTTTTTTTTTCTATTATTGTTTTTGTGAAATGTTGTATTTTTCCATACATTTAACTTCTTTATCAGCCAAGAGTTTAAGTATTTCTATATGTTTAATTCCATTTTTAGGAATTTAATTATATATATATGTATATATAAATAATATTTTGCTAAAAGAAATATTTTGCTAAATTTTTTCTAAAACTTTTAAAAGTACAACAAATTTTTTTATGTACAATAATTTCAGCATAAATATTTCACTCTATCTTGTTTTTCCTCTTTTAGGAAATTAAAAAATATGAACAAATGCCGTGCAATTCAGGCACAGTAAAGTGCACTTATTTAATTCTTAAAAGTATTTGAAATTATTGCATGTTTGAAATATTATACACAGTCCAAACACATTAATGTGACCACCTGTCAAAAGCCAGAATAACCACCTTCGGCAGAGCGGACCGCTGCGAGACATGCAGGAAGAGAGTCAGTTAGGTTTCTTAAGGTGTTCACTGGGATGTTGAGCCATGCCCACTCCAGTGCCGTGGCTAGCTGCGATAGATTACGCGGTTGAGGATCCATGGCGCGAACAACCGATCGAGGTGGTCCCACAGATTGTCGATTGGGTTTAAATCCGGTGAGTTTGCTGGCCAGGGGAGTACGGTAAACTCATCCTGGTGCTCTTCGAACAACGCACATACATTGCGAGCTGTATGACACCTCGCATCTATAGCCCGTGGTGCACCACATGTGCCACGCCGCTGATTTTGGATAGTACCATTTTACCATGCGCGGTATACTTTTACCACGGTGGCACGCGAAAAGTTCACAAAATTAGCTGTTTCCGAAATGCTTCCAACCTTGGCCCGAAAGCCAATAATCATGCCCTTTTAGACGTTGGATAAATCGCTACGTTTCTGCATTATGCCAACGATTGAAATGCTTTCTGATGCCCTAGGACATCCTTTATATACACTCCACTGCATTATTGCTAATTAATCACGATAGCCAAAAAACTTGCCACTTATAACACATAATAGAAACATAAGTTTAGAGTGATATTTCAAATAACTAACTTCACGGCACTACAGTCCATGTTGGGCCATGGTAGATTCCGAAACAGGAAATGTTTTCTTTCTACTGGGTAAGGTTGTCAGCCCTACGTCTAACGCTCTACAGTCATATTAGATTGGTACCTACGGTTTAAAGTGGATTCAGAACCACTACAAACATCTACGGCACCGTCGGGACTCGAATCCGAAACCTGTGGCACCAAGCGCAAGTCACTCGGCCATCAGGTCCCAAGATTTCAAATAACAAAGCATAATATATTGCAAATAATAATATTGCAGCCCCTTTTTATATCGTGCATGTCGAAAGATAAAGCAAAAGTGCAATATGTAAACCGACGACTTTATAAAGTTGTGTGTCGTTTTTCTTTAAAAAAAAATAAAAAAAAGCTGACAAATTAACCGAAGACGCGCTATAACGAATCCCAGTGAAGAAACATTGGTACAATATATGAAGAAGCATTGATGAGCTGATGAAAAATTTTTACAGTTGCTGAATTTCAAATCCTATCACTCATTTCATATGTTTTTGTTTAACTGAACACATCAAATTGAAACATTAAATGTGTAGGCGAGTAGAGTTAGCCGCATTCAAACGAAGACGTTGAGACCCATCACAAGCCTCAGAGCGGAGGCTTGGTATAAAGGTGGATTTAGTGTCACTGTAATAGTATTCTGACCTTATAATACAGCTAAAAAAATTCTGAAATAATTTATTCGGAGTTAAATTTTGCATTCAGTTTTTCTTTTTATCAATTTTTTCACGATTGCTCAATCACTTATTTCCTAACGGCCTTTTTAAATATATTTAGACATGATAATCGTAAATACGCAATGAGTATTGTTTTATGTTATATGGAATGTATAAAACCAGAGAAGTATAAAATTTCTCTGAACATACTAACATTGTAAAAGTGTTTTAGTAATATTTTAATGACTATTTTATCTAAATGCTAACTTTTTTTTTTAATCATAGAAAAGGAATTTCAATTTTCTGTCCATCTTGTAAATAAAAAGTTTATAGTCTTTTTGGTTTTTTTTTTTTAAGAAATTTTCTTGAATTTCAAACCGTAAATTTTTGAAGTTTATGTGATTACGTTCTTTTTTAACATATTTTTTAGTTTGTTTCAAAGGTCTTTTTAGTTATAAATAGTTATTG
The DNA here is from genome assembly GCA_021605095.1 of Caerostris extrusa. Taxonomy (NCBI): domain Eukaryota; kingdom Metazoa; phylum Arthropoda; class Arachnida; order Araneae; family Araneidae; genus Caerostris; species Caerostris extrusa. The sequence continues at coordinate 40,539 of BPLR01004449.1, read as the reverse complement.
AGAATAATTATTCCTGTGCAATTTTTTTTAACGATAATTTGCATTTTTCATCGATATTTTTTTCGTAACATTTACTAAAAGAAAAAAATATTCTAATTTATGTAGTCTTGTTATATTATTAGTATGCATACGTATATATAAAAGACAAATTTTCATTTTTTGTGTGTGTTTGCATAGTTGTTCTGTCGTCATATTACAGTTATTAAGTTAAATTTGTAAATCGATGATCTACTACTGAGTCCAAAAGTAAGACCAATTTTAAATTAAAAATTACTGGGGCTTACGAAATTTCAATTTTTTTTTTTTTTAGGTTTAGGTTGCTGACACTGTCTTTGACATTTGTGGGAAATTTGACGTCAAAATATTCATTAGTGTTTGAGTTATGCTTGGCTTTGTGAGACGCTAAAACTGATTCCGGGGATTTTTGAAATGTCTGCATTAATTGAGCAAAGAACTTGCATTAAATTTTGTTTGCGGAAAAAGTATAGAATGCTGCAGAAGGCATTCGGGGAGCATTCCTATATCGGAAAGAAATGTTTAGAAGTAGTAAAAACAGTTCGAAGAAGGCGGAGAATGCGTTGAAGACGAAGAGCCCTCTGGTTGACCACCAACCTCAACCGACGAAGCTCGCGTCCAAAAAATGAAAGATTTGGTGCTTGCAAACCGTCAATTTACAATTAGAGACCTTGTTGATGATGTTGGAATTTCAAAATTCCATTTTAAAAGATGTTTTGGGCCTCAAACGTTTCAAATCTTGATTGGTACCGAAAACACTGAATGCACCAATTCATACTGCATTGTTTCTTCGTGACTTATTCGCCAAAAATGAAACCTTTATCGTTCCACAACCACCGTATTCACCTAACTTAGCATCGTACTACTTCTGGCTATTCCTAAACTCAAAAGACCATTCCGGGGACACCGTTTTGAGTCGACTGAAGAGATTCAACGTGAATCGCCGAGCGCTTTGAAGGCCATCCCTGCCGATGATTTTTAGAATGCATTGAGGATTGGAAAAAAGTTGGCATAAGTGCATTGTGTCCGGAAGGGATTGCTTTGAAGGCGATGGAATAAATTTGAATAATAAATAAAGAGTTTTTGAAAAAAAAATAATAATAGTTCTTACTTTTTGGGCACAGTAGTATATAAAAGACAATTATCATTTTTTTTTTTATCTGTGTATGTCTTATCTGTCGTCATATTGCAATTAATACGTGCAGGTCTGGGAATCGATGAACTACAATATCATGTCTACAGACTAGGTTAAAAAATAATCAATTACGATCATTTCTTAGATATATATAATATATATATATATATTTTTTTTTTCAGTTTTACCAGTTAAGTATCGCAATTAAATAACCGAGGCACTGGTAGATAGATAAGTGCATAACAGGATAAACAACACACCATTAGGTGGGAAAACATAAATAAAAAACGTTTTTTATGATTCTCGCAAGATGGCGTAATTGGGAGGTGGAAGAACACGGATTTAATCCCCAAAATCCGATCTGGATTTAGAGAGCACTAGAACACTTGTTAGATCTCTCGACCTCCGTGTTGGGTTTAATTCAATTTACAACTCCCCTCTAACCTCTAGGAAGAGCACAGGGGGGGAGGGACTGGGAGGGGGAGGATCGAGTGGCAGTTATCGTGACCAAAAGAACTGCAAAAGATTTCGTTTCGAACACCCCAAGGTGAAGGAAAACTCGCTAAACTGATACACTGGTGCGTGACTCTTCTGAGTTTAAGAAAATCCCTTTTTTGTGAGCCGACTCGTAAAAAACGAGGGAGATAAAAAAAAAAAAAAAAAGTGTGCCACCCTGATTTTTCTCTTAAGAAACTAATAAACGAGAAAAAAATATATATCGGGATTTATTTATTTTTTTTTTTTTTTTTTCGCTATGCTTAGTATTTTGTTTTCAATTTTCAATGAAGAATTGTGGGCATTGTTGTTTTGGTACCGTATTTTTCCAAGCGATTGTATGTAAATTTTGGATGTTTAAGGTAAAATAGAAAATATACCTTATTCATGCTCAATGTCGTGAAACATGTTGGAGATATACCTAATGTGCGTAACTGTGAGGTTTTTTTCAGTGCTCAAGGAACTTTTTTAGTTAGTTAAAAGAACAGGATTTCGGCAGCAGCTATGCCGAAATCCTGTTCTTTTCGTCAGGATTTAGACATTCGTTTCAATAGAAAAGTCCCCTTTTCTTTTCTTTCTATGATTTTACATAATGAGTAACATTTCAAGGGCATATATGCGCTTCTACTGTTTTGCTTCGGGATCCTTAGTAAAGTTATTTATCCCAATATTTGTAAAAGGTAATTGTATTCTTGCTTTAGAGTAATAATTCTCCACACTTTTTTTTTCAATGCATTTTTTACTCTAGCCTCCATGAACCTATTAACAGGTGGTTTGTACTCTTTACAATAAGGGAATCAATTCTACAAAGTAATGCCTGTTGCAAAAAAAAAAAAAGGTGGAAATAATAGTTTCAAGAACAGCATCAGAAATTTCGTATCCTTCATTCGGTAAAAGGAAATTTTGGCCATCAGATTTGAAGTGATTTGTAGATGCTTTTTTCCCTTCAATGCCTTTTTTTAACATTATCACTCCATGAATCTATAAAGGGTAGCTTATACTCTTTACAATAAGAAAATAAGGGCATCCATGCTGCAGAGGAATGTCTGTTGCAACAACAAGTTGGAAATAATATTTTCGATAATACCATCAACGGTTTCATATGCAAACACTTTCTACTGTGTTCTGTTTTTACTGTACTCCAATAAATCTTATTGTTACTCTTATAATTCACTTACAAAATAAGGATTTTTTTTTTTTAAACAAGAAGACTCGCTTTTTTTTTAACTTAGTGAGATTTAATAAGGTAATGATATTGTGATATTCAATATTTTTGCTTTATTTATTTTATTCATTCAACTTAGCTAGTTTTTAAGCAATATTTCCTCTCATTAATCAAATAAAATCTGTGTCAAGTAAACACATTTATATTACTTCATTTGCTGTATAAGCAAGAATTAGAACTAAATGCTTAGAGAAAATGATTTTCTAAGATTTCATACCATTTGTAGTAGATCGTCGTATTTCCAATCTGCAGAGTACGTTGGCCCACACTCTTATCTACATAAATAAGAAACATGATGGCAGATAAAAACAGGATGGGTGTAGGTGGAATAGTAGTAAGCATGAGATAATTGAAGTAGATTGTATTGTGAAGAAGCTTATTTAAAATAAGCTTATGCTAGGCATGAAATTAAAATTAAGAATAAACAATAAAAAAAAAAATTTTAATTTCGGTAACTAGCACAAACATTGTTAGTTTAGCGACATTTTTATTCAAAACAACTTTAATTTATTTAAACATTTCCGCATTTGAGTAACTCATTAAAATATTTGAATTAAATAAAGATAATAAATTCGTTGATCGTAAAAAATAGCTTCACTACAAGTATCAGTAGTTTAATTATTATTAATAACTATAGTGCTGATTCCCCATATTGTGAGCAAGCAATGGAATTAGTGTTGGGTTATTTTCTTGCACTATATTGGCAATATATACAGAGGGGTCAATTTTTTTATTTGAAAAGGTCTAGCAGTGAAATGACTATTAGTCCTAATGGCATTAAGAAAAGAAATTCTTAGTTGTAGGAATTTTGGACACTCTCTGGAAGAGACAACATGTCACATTTCGTCACTTCAGATTTTTAATTTCTCCTGGCATTGTGAATATTACCACATTTCAGACATCTAAGTTTATAACGGCAGTTTTGTGTAGAATGGTTGAACAAATTACAGGAGAAACATTGTGATGCTTCTGGTTTTCTATTAAACATTTCGATTTTCATAATGATATAAAGTAATTTGCCATATATGGTTTTATTTTTTTGAGACATAATTATTTGACAAACCGGAATAATACTATTACATTTTAAGCTAGTTAATTGATTTATTTTATTGATTTTGTAATCCAAGGCAACAATTTCATTTTCAATTTCCTGCTTAGTCGTATCGATAGAAAGACCAGTTAAGATTGCCTTAGTGGCCTCTGAATATTGGGAATAATTATAAATAAAAATAATAAATCGCGCCAAAAATTTATTCAATATTGAGAATTAATCCCAGAATTCTAATGCCGCGTTTTTCATTATACCAACGAAAGCCTGAATGATATAAAACGAAATAATTTTAGAATAATAATAGGACTTCTTCCCGGAACCGATTGTTCCAGTGTTTTCAAACCGAGCGATTAAATTTCGAGTTTTGATATAGCTAGAAGTTATTCTGACATTAAAATGTTATTGTGATGTTAAAACAATAGACCTTTCACTGGAATGAAAAAAACAGCAAGTTTTTTTACTCGTTGCTGGACATCATACGAAATCATTTTAATTTCCATAAGATACTCAATAACTTACAAAAGAAAGAAAAGGATTGAAATGTACAAGTTATGAATTATGAAATGTACAAGTTATGAATTATGAAATGTACAAGTTATGAATTATGAAATGTACAAGTTATGAATTATGAAATGTACAAGTTATGAATTATGAAATGTACAAGTTATGAATTATGAAATGTACAAGTTATGAATTATGAAATGTACAAGTTATGAATTATGAAATGTACAAGTTATGAATTATGAAATGTACAAGTTATGAATTATGAAATTTACAAGTTATGAATTATGAAATGTACAAGTTATGAATTATGAAATGTACAAGTTATGAATTATGAAATGTACAAGTTATGAATTATGAAATGTACAAGTTATGAATTATGAAATGTACAAGTTATGAATTATGAAATGTACAAGTTATGAATTATGAAATGTACAAGTTATGAATTATGAAATGTACAAGTTATGTCAACATAATTAAGGAACTTTTTAGAATTTTGCTTATTCTTTATCTGATAGTGACAGAGAAAGAGATTTGAATTCAATTACTTGAAGCACTTCCATTATCCTATTAAAAATTTCTGTTGCAAAAATTTAATTATTTCACGATTTTAACGAAAAGTAATTTTTAGTTATTCATTTTAAAGATGTAGAGAAAAATAAATTTTAAAAAGTATTCTAAATGGGAAAATCTCAAATAAATAATAAATAAATAAATAAAATAAACATTTTAACTAGTACAAAATTAATTTTTTTCTAAATATATTTTATGTTAGTTGTTGGTCACTAAGAAACAGAATAGATTTCTGAGAAATAATTTATTAATGAATTGCTTCCTCCATTTAGGCATATGCCTGACGAATTATTAAATTATTAAAATCATTAGCAATAAGACAATTTTTTTTCTAAAAATCATTAATAAATTTTTAGATTATAAAAAAATCGTGTATTATAGTTTAACTGCAAGAATTTCACTCCATCGAAGTTCTTAATATATATGTACTTTCAAATGTGATAATCTATTCAATTATTTTTTATTAGATTATTCTAAATGCAATTTAATTTATTTTACAGTTTTACTTTGAAACGCAAAAATTTTAAACGAATAATTTATGACTTTGTATGACGCTTTATATGACTTTATGACTCTTTAGTTGTTCAATGTATGCCTGTATTTTAGATGATAAACTTTTTTTATTTAAAATTTAAATTATAAATTCAAACCAACAATATTTAAAAATAAAGTACCAGAGTGTTTTTTAACATTCTATCACTAGTAAAATAGCAAACGCAAATAAATTTTTAGCTTATAACAAAAAATCATGTATTATAATTTTTAGTGCATGAATTTCACTCCATCTAACTTCATATATTTTTGTTGTCAATTGTGATAATCTGTTCAATTATTTTTTCATTAAATTATTCTAAATTCAATTTAGTTTATTTTACAGTTTTACAATTCAAACATAAAATTTAAAACGAAAAAAATTTATGACTTTATATGATTTTTGACTCTTAGTTTTTCAATATACGCCTATATTTTAGCCTGCACAACTCTTTTTCCAATTTAAATTATAAATTCAAATGAACAATTTAAATAAAATATAACATTCTATCACTAGTAAAATAGCAACAAAATAAATTTAAAATCATGTATTATAATTTTAGTGCATGAATTTCACTCCATCGAACTTCATATATTTTTGTTGTCAATTGTGATAATCTGTTCAATTTTTTTCATTAAATTATTCTAAATTCAATTTAGTTTATTTTACAGTTTTACAATTCAAACATAAAATTTAAAACGAAAAATGACTTTATATGATTTTTGACTCCTTTTTTAGTTTTTCAATATACGCCTATATTTTAGCCTGCACAACTCTTTTTTATTTCCAATTTAAATATAAAAAAATGAACAATATTTAAAATAAAACACTAGAGTAATTTAACATTCTAATGCCAGAAAAAATAGCAACGCAAATAAATTTTTAGATTATAACAAAAAAAAAAAAAAAAAAATCGTGTATTATAATTTTACTGCATGAATTTCACTCCATCGAACTTCATAATATATTTTTACTGTCAAATATGATATGTTCAATCATTTTTTTTCATTAGATTATTATAAATTCAATTCAGTTTATTTTACATTTTTTTTAATTCAAACGTAAAATTTAAAACGAATAATTTATGACTTTATATGACGTTATGACTCTAGTTTTTTAACGTATGCCTATATTTTAACTTGCACAACTCTTTTATTTCCAATTTAAATTATAAATTCAAACTAACAATTTTTAAAATAAAGCACCAGAATGTTTTTCGACATTTTAATGCCAGAAAAAATAACAATGTAAATAAATTTTTAGATTATAAAAAAAAAATTGTGTATTAAAATTTTACTGCGTGAATTTCACTCCATTGAACTTCATAATATATTTTTACAGTCAAATGAAATAGTCTGTTAAGTTATTTTTCATTAAATTATTCTAAATGCAATTTAGTTTATTTTATTGTTTTGCAATTCAAATACAAAAATTTAAAACGAATAATTTATGATTTTATACGATTCTTTTATATGACAATATGACTCTTTAGTTCTTCAATGCATGCTTATATATTAGCCTACACAACTCTTTTATGTCCAATTTAAACTATAAATTCAAATTAACAATATTTAAAATAAAGTGTCAGAGAATTTTTTAACATTCTAATGCCAAAAAAATAGCAACGCAAATAAACTTTTACATTATAACAAAAAATTGTATATTATAATTTTACTGCACGAATTTCACTGAACTTCATAATATATTTTTGGACGCCTAATGGTCAATTGGCTAGCACTCTGGTCGTTGGTACCATAGTCTTGAGGTTCAAATCCTGGCGGGGCAAGGATATTTGTTAATGGTTCGGAATCCATGTTAAACTGTAGGTGCTTGTCTAATTAGCCCGAAGTTTGCTCATAAAGACAGTAGAGCGACATACCAAACCAAATCATAACATATTTTTACTTTCAAATGGGATAATCTGTTCGATTATTTTTTTTTCATTAGAATTCAAATTCGGTTTTTGTTTTACAATTTTATTTTCAAACATACAAATTTAAAAACGAATAAATTATGACTTTATCAAACACTTCAGTTTTTTGGTGTATGCCTATACTTAAGCCTGCCCAACTCTTTTATTTCCAATTTAAATTATAAATTCAAACTAACAATGTTTAAAACAAAGCACCAGAGTGTTTTTAACATTCTAACTTTGCAAAAATAGCAACGCAAAACGCAGACGATTTACGACGGCGGAGAAAGCACTACCACTTCACCCTACGAGGGCAAGAGACCGAAGCCCTCTCTCTCAGAAAACTCACACAGCGAGCAAATCCTGAGTTACTGCTGTTACGCCTCTTGGCTACCTCTGAGGTGGGCTAAATAATTGTTTAACACAACCTCACAACCACAAAGAGCATTAAAAGAAAAAAAAAAAAAAAAAAGCTCTTTAAAGAATAGAAGCAAAACAAAACATAAAGAAAAAAAAGTTGAGACTATTCGCATTTTGACCTGACAAATAAAATAATTTATTAGCAGTAGAATTCATAAACCAAAGGTCCACCGGCCATTTTTTATTTTATTTTACCTTTATTTGTTTCGGGTTTTGCGTTTGAAAACTAGAGAAATAGCAGCTTTGGTGTTTCGGCTAATTATGTGACGTGACTTAAGGTTCAAGCTACTAAAAGGGTAGATTTTATGGAGGTAGTACTGACTTTTAAGGCGATTTTTTTTAGGGCAGGATTAAATCTCCTACATGCTCCTTGCTTGCTTTTCTTACTGAAAAATAATGTGAGAACATGATCATTTTTTTTTTTTCAATCTCGTATATCCTGATAGGAATGTTTGAGTTATTTATGATTCAGTTTTGTAGGTTTAACCTCTTCTTATATATATATATATATAGGTTTGGATTTTGTTAAGACCACCCATGAAATATTATTTTAAGTTTATATAGCAGGGCTAATATTTGCGAAGCATATATTTAATGCAACTCGCAATAAAATTGTAGATTTGTAATAATGAATTTTTATTTTCAGAGATTGGAGCTCGATATGAATAATAAATATTATTGTCTGTATTAAGAAAATGATATTTATGAGTCGTCACAAGTATCACTTAAATTCGTTATGCTAATAAAAAATAAAGTTGAATGAGAAATTAGGAAAGAATGGATTCATGTGTTTTTTATGTCAATAGAAATAGAAATCACTATACTACTGTGCCCAAAAAGTAAGACCAATTTTTTTTTTTTTTCTAAAACTTTTTATTTATTCTTCCACATTTATTTCATCGCCTTCAAAATAATCCCTTCCGGACACAGTGCACTTATGTCAACTTTTTTTTCCAATCCTCAATGCATGCTAAAAAGTCATCGGCAGGAATGCTCACCGAATGACTTCTGCAACATTCTATAGATTTCCGCAAATAAAATTGAATGCAAGTTCTTTGCTCAATGAATTCAGACATCTCAAAAATCGCCGGAATCAGTTTTAGCGTCTCACAAAGCCGAACATAACTAAAACACTAATGAATATTTTTTACGTCAAATTTCCCACAAATGTCAAAGACAGTGCCAGCAACCTAAAAAGAATAAAAATTGAAATTCCATAAAGCTCCGGGAATTTTAAATTGAAATTGAAAAAGGTATTGGTATTGGTCTTTAAAGGACACAGTAGTACATTAGATAAAAAGTAAATAATTTAATTAATTTTCAGAAATTTATCTCTTATTTTTATTTTCATCAAGCTCTGTTTTTAATAACATTTACCTCTTATTCAAATAGAAAATTATCAGGATTTCTGTTGCTTTATAATTGATTTTTTTTTTTTTATAAATGTTTCACATTTTTGTTAAAAAGATTTTATAATTTTTTAAATAATATAAATAATAAATTGTTAGATGATTCAGGATTTATTTTTAAATCTATATATATTTGTCTTTTACAAAAATAAATTGTAAAGTTATCCAAATCTCTGCCTTATAAATAAAAAATTTTTTATTTAAATTTAATTTAATTTAAATTTTATTATTTATATTTATATTTATTATCATGTGTGAACATGATGTTGTCCTGGTTGAAAACCGTGCCGTTATCCGAAAAAGCAAATAAAAATTCCATTTGAAATTTTGGCGGAAAATGGTACTTTGGTCCCCTTAACTCTTGAAATGCTTCATGAATAACGTTAGTCTTAAGGAATTTTCTAGACAATTTGGCTTTTGTTTGAAGAGTTTTGTATTATATTATGGTTTTGAAGCATTTTTCACTTCTTGGCTTAGGATTTTAAACATTTGTATATCCAATAGCTATAAGTACTCATAGTGCGTGGATCAATTCCTTCTTGAAATTTCACATTTATCACTTTTGATCTTTTACCGTGCTTATGGAGCTGTATAGTGCTGCTTATTATATTTGGAAAACTTCATTCTTCATTTATGCCTAGAATTTTCAAACTTTGATATATTCTTTGGCTATAGAATCTGATAACGTTTCTTGTAGAATTGGGAATACTTCATTCTTCATTTACGACGACATTTATCTTATGTCTGAATATTCTTTTAGAGATTCGTGAACAATTCATTCTTCATGAAGTTCTTGATCTATTCAACATTGCTATATTCATGTGGCTATGGAATTTTTATCCATTCTTATAGTGTTCCAATCAATTGCTTCATATATCTCGTGCATTATTAAACATTGGCATATTCCTGAGTTTATGCATCCGTTCTCGAATGTTCACGCATGATAAGTTGAAATTCGCCGAGCAGATTTCAGTTTTTATTGTGAACATGATGTTGTCCTGGTTTTATATTTATTTTTATTATGAGTTCAATAAAATAATTTTTAATAAATATTAGTAATCATTTATCATAATATCATGGTATAATTTATCCTTTATCCCAGTTTAAATTATTTTTAATGAGGTTTTCGATTTCAGTTTGTTTAAATTTTCGCATGATTATCGAAAATGGCTTTCAATTTCTGCTTTTTCATTAATACACGTCCAAGTATAATTTTTAGTAAGGAATAAGAATTAAAAATGATGTAATTCATGTTCTTACTATGCAACATTTATTTCTCTTTTTAAATCTTCTAATCTTGACAGCTTTTTGTGGAATGGGAAAGCCATTGCGATGGGTCAGAGTTTGTTCCACTACAAACCTCCAAGGAAGACATCCTCAACCACATTCTGGAATCTAGTACGAGAATTTCCAACCTGCGAGTTTATTATACTTATTCTCAGCATAGACATTAGTACAATACTCAGGTCTGTCTACTTGTCAAGTTCCAAAAATTCCGCAGTTCAAAATACTTACTTCTTGTAAGGATTTCTTGAAATAAAAGCTTTTTAACATTAAATGACGAGCCAATTTTTTTTTTTCATGAATAATTTAATTCAAGCATCTGAATTTATTTTTAGTTTTTAAATCTTCAAAATTTTTAACGATTTTTTCATTAATTCTAAGATAAGCAACTCGTGTATTTTTTTTTTTTTTTCTTTGAAAAGCTTAAATATCTAACCAAGCTGTGTAACAAATTTATGGTACATCACTTATTCTATTCCGCTATTATGAGTTAATTTCTGATTGCTTTTATCAAAATAAAAACTCATTATGTATATATATATATATATATATATAAAGAGAGAGAAAGAAAGAGAGAGACTTGTTAGACGATTGATTAGCACTCTTGTTCTGGGTGCCACAAGCTTCATGTTCGAGTTTGGGCGGTATCTTGGATGCTGTGTAGTGGTTCAATATCCACTTTAGACCATAGGTCCCAGTCTAGTAGGGTATAAGATTGCCAGCCCTACCTCATATAAAGGAAACATATGTCTCGAAATCTGCCCAGTAGGCAGGCCATGAGCCTGTTGCGCCCAGAATATATGTTGAAAATATAAATTAGGAATATGAGTTTTTAAGGTAAAATTTTTACATTTTAATTACATTTAGTTAAGCATACATAATAAATATTTCGGATATTGATGTCAATATGTGAAAAAACAGAACTAACTATTCGCAGCGGAATTCATCTGAAGAGCTGAACTGAATGAATCAAAGGGAAGACTTATTTCCACGTATTTCAGAAAATATTCGATTTCACAATACAATTAATGAAGTTAAATATCTTAATTAAATTAATTAACTTCTCAAAATTAAAAAAATTGTTTTCAAAATATTTTCGTTATAAATCAATTTCCATAGAAATCTTTTGTCATTTTTTATTAGCATACAAATCAATAAAAGCAAACAGACTTATCGTTACTTTAAATTATGATAGTGGAATCATTTATTTGCATGTTATTTAAAAATTCACATTTTTTTTTTTCTTCAAATTTTCTGTTACAGAAATATGTACGAAAGCATTACGAAAACCACCTTCGTTTTTTTAAGAAAAAAATAAAAATCTACTACAAAATTCCATAAAGCATCCTTCTTACAACAGCCACTTCCTTCATTCAAATAACCCAACCCCCCAAGCAAAAAATAAGATCCCAATTACCCACCACCGTTTCTTGGGTTCTTCTATTTTTTTTTTTTTTTTTTTTTAATTTTTTTCTTCCTCTAAAACTATTCCGATTCCATGCATCTTTGCTGCCTCTCTTTTTATTTTTTTTTGTGCCTCGTTTGTGACCGTGGGGTGCCTTGTTAAAGCGAGCCAGCGGTAAAAGCTGATTTACGCGATCCCCCACGCCACACGGCGGCGAAGATCAAGAGCTCCCCGCTGCCTGCATCGGTGCCATTATCCATACATCCGCTCCGAAAGGGGAGTCACTTCTGGCACTAACTGCGACTGAAAACAAACAACGAATGAAATATGCGCCCTCTACCTTTCTCCCCACCATTAATTCCTTAGCGTAGGGGGACAGAAAAGTGTGGGCCCCCTACCTTACAAAGCACCGGACGTAACTCATATACCTGGGGTGTGTGTTTTTTTGTTTGGTTGTTCTTAATCCGTCTAGATCTGCTAATGATGATCTTTTTGCGGCTTATTACACTGTTTTTCTGGGAAGGTTTCTTTATTTTATTTTATTTTAGTTTAGTTTTTGTTGTAACGTTCCGTCATTAGCAGGCGTTAGAGTATGAAATGGCAAGAATCTGTGTCCTGTCTTGGAAGATTTAAAAAAATGCATTTTGGTCTGCTTTGTTTAAATAATGAATAATTTCTAGCGAACCAGCTTCTAGGAGTTATCTGAATGTAGGGTCTTCTACAGGAAACAGCATTGGTTGGAGAAATTAGTAGATCTTCAGTTAATTATTAAATCTTCAATGAGTATGTCAAAGATTTAAGCTTATTATTACTGCTATCAAATCTTCAATATGTCCAAAGATTTAAACTTATTATTATTATTAAATCTTTTATTAGTATCCAAAAGATTTAAACTTATTATTATTAAATCTTCAATGAGTAAGTCCAAATATGTAAACTTATTATTATTATTATTATTAAATCTTCTATTAGTATATTCAAAGATTAAAACTTAATTATTATTATTATTATTATTATTGTAAAATATTCAATGTGTGGCCAAAGATTTAAACTTATTATTACTATAATTAAATCTTCAATTAGTATGTCCAAAGATTTATACTTAATTATTATTATTAAATATTCAATGAGTATGTCCAAAGATTTAAGCTTATTATTATTATTACTATTATTAAATCTTCAATGAGTATGCCCAAAGATTTAATCTTAATTATTATTATTGTTATTAAATCTTCAATTAGTATGTCCAAAGATTTAAGCTTATTATTATTATTAAATCTTCAATGAGCATGTCCAAAGATTTAAGCTTATTATTATTATTACTATTATTAAATCTTCAATTAGTATGTCCAAAGATTTAAACTTAATTATTATTATTATTAAATACTCAATGAGTATGTCAAAGATTTAAGCTTATTATTATTATTACTATTATTAAATCTTCAATGGTATGCCCAAAGATTTAATCTTAATTATTATTATTGTTATTAAATCTTCAATTAGTATGTCCAAAGATTTAAGCTTATTATTATTATTAAATCTTCAATGAGCATGTCCAAAGATTTAAGCTTATTATTATTATTATTACTATTATTAAATCTTCAATTAGTATGTCCAAAGATTTAAACTTAATTATTATTATTATTAAATATTCAATGAGTATGTCAAAGATTTAAGCTTATTATTATTATTACTACTATTAAATCTTCAATGAGTATGCCCAAAGATTAAAGCTTATTATTATTATTACTATTATTAAATCTCCAATTAGTATGTCCAAAGATGTAAGCTTATTATTATTATTAAATCTTCAATGAGCATGTCCAAAGATTTAAGCTTATTATTATTATTACTATTATTAAATCTTCAATGAGCATGTCCAAAGATTTAAGCTTATTATTATTATTACTATTATTAAATCTTCAATGAGCATGTCCAAAGATTTAAGCTTACTATTATTATTACTATTATTAAATCTTCAATGAGTATGTCCAAAGATTTAAAACTTATTATTATTATTATTAAATATTCAATGAGTATGTCCAAAGATTTTAACCATTTTCACTGTTATTATTTATCTGGAGAAAGTCTCATCAAACATGGCACATTTTCAGAATCAAAAACTTATAAATTATTAACTTATCCTTAAGTGCATGCAACTATAATTATTATCATTATTTATTATTACTTATTATCATTAATTATTATTACTTATTATCATTATTTAGTATTTATTATTATCATTATTTAGTATTTATTATTATCATTATTTAGTATTTATTATTATCCCAAAGATTTATATTATTCTCATTGTTATTATTATTTCTCTAGAGACAGTCTCATCAAACATGGCACATTTTTAGAAATATTATTAACTTATCCTTAAATGCATGCAAATATAATTTTTATCATTTATTTATTATTGCCTATTATCATTACTTATTGCATTCAAAGATCTACATTATTCTCTCTGTTATTATTTATCTAGAGAAAGTCTCGTCAAACATGGTGCATTTTCAAAATTTAAAAATTTATCCTTAAGTGTATGCAAATATAAATATTATAATTATTTATTATTACCTATTACTATTATTTAGCATTTATTATTATTCTAAAGATCTACATTACTATCACTGTTATTATTATTTATCTAGAGAAGTCTCATCAAACATGGCACATTTTCAGAAATATTAGAAGCTTATCCTTAAATGCATGCAAATATAATTTTTTATCATTTATTTATTATTGCCTATATATCATTACTTATTGCATTCAAAGATCTACATTATTCTCTCTGTTATTATTTATCTAGAGAAGTCTCATCAAACATGGTGCATTTTCAAAATTTAAAAATTTATCCTTAAGTGTATGCAAATATAAATATTATAATTATTTATTATTACCTATTACTATTATTTAGCATTTATTATTATTCCTAAAGATCTACATTATTATCACTGTTATTATTATTTATCTAGAGAGTCTCATCAAACATGGTGCATTTTCAGAAAGATTAGAAGCTTATCCTTAAATGCATGCAAATATAATTTTTATCATTTATTTATTATTGCCTATTATCATTACTTATTGCATTCAAAGATCTACATTATTCTCTCTGTTATTATTTATCTAGAGAAAGTCTCATCAAACATGGTGCATTTTCAAAATTTAAAAATTTATCCTTAAGTGTATGCAAATATAAATATTATAATTATTTATTATTACCTATTACTATTATTTAGCATTTATTATTATTCCTAAAGATCTACATTATTATCACTGTTATTATTATTTATCTAGAGAGAGTCTCATCAAACATGGCACATTTTCAGAAATATTAGAAGCTTATCCTTAAATGCATGCAAATATAATTTTTATCATTTATTTATTATTGCCTATTATCATTACTTATTGCATTCAAAGATCTACATTATTCTCTCTGTTATTATTTATCTAGAGAAAGTCTCGTCAAACATGGTGCATTTTCAAAAGATTAAAAGCTTATCCTTAAATGCATGCAAATATAATTTTTATCATTTATTTATTATTGCCTATTATCATTACTTATTGCATTTAAAGATCTACATTATTCTCTCTGTTATTATTTATCTAGAGAAAGTCTCATCAAACATGGTGCATTTTCAAAAATTAAAAATTTATCCTTAAGTGTATGCAAATATAAATATTATAATTATTTATTATTACCTATTACTATTATTTAGCATTTATTATTATTCCTAAAGATCTACATTATTATCACTGTTATTATTATTTATCTAGAGAGAGTCTCATCAAACATGGTGCATTTTCAGAAATATTAGAAATTTATCCTTAAATGCATGCAAATATAATTTTTATCATTTATTTATTATTGCCTATTATCATTACTTATTGCATTCAAAGATCTACATTATTCTCTCTGTTATTATTTATCTAGAGAAAGTCTCATCAAACATGGTGCATTTTCAAAAATTAAAATTTATCCTTAAGTGTATGCAAATATAAATATTATAATTATTTATTATTACCTATTACTATTATTTAGCATTTATTATTATTCCTAAAGATCTACATTATTCTCACTGTTATTATTATTTATCTAGAGAAGTCTCATCAAACATGGTGCATTTTCAGAAAGATTAGAAGCTTATCCTTAAATGCATGCAAATATGATTTTTATCATTTATTTATTATTGCCTATTATCATTACTTATTGCATTCAAAGATCTACATTATTCTCTCTGTTATTATTTATCTAGAGAAAGTCTCATCAAACATGGTGCATTTTCAAAAATTAAAAATTTATCCTTAAGTGTATGCAAATATAAATTTATAATTTATTTATTATTACCTATTATCATTACATTTATTATTATTCAAAGATCTACATTATTATCACTGTTATTATTTTTATCTAGAGAAAGTCTCATCAAACATGGTGCATTTTCAGAAAGATTAGAAGCTTATCCTTAAATGCATGCAAATATAATTTTTATCATTTATTTATTATTGCCTATTATCATTACTTATTGCATTCAAAGATCTACATTATTCTGTCTGTTATTATTTATCTAGAGAAAGTCTCATCAAACATGGTGCATTTTCAAAAATTAAAAATTTATCCTTAAGTGTATGCAAATATAAATATTATAATTATTTATTATTACCTATTACTATTATTTAGCATTTATTATTATTCCTAAAGATCTACATTATTCTCTCTGTTATTATTATTTATCTAGAGAGTCTCATCAAACATGGTGCATTTTCGGAAATGTTAAAAACTGAAGTGTATGCGAATATAATTAATATTATCATTATTAATTGTTGCACATAATTGCGTGTTATTATTAAGGAGAAAACAATTTGTCTCTCTTGCTATGGGAAATCAATTATGTGTTGCAAATTATCGTACATTTATTGATACATTCCTAATCTCTTTGAAAATGCGCAATATTCGATGACAGTTTTCTAGATAAATAATAATATTGAGAATAATTTATATATTTTGGGTTAGCTTGAAAATCATCAAAAAAGTGTACTTGCGTTTTTTTAATTTTCATTTTATCATTATTAATTTTTTAAATCTTAAATTTTCATCTCGTATGAGTGTATCATTTTGATTTTATGAAAATTCTCTAAATCTACTTAAAAACACATTTTTTTTTTTTCTGACAAATAAGCGCATTAGCTTTGTTTTTTTTACAAACCACATAAACATAAACTCAAATAGTTTTCGTGCATTATTTTATTTAAAGTTCATATTTTTTCCCTTTTTTTTATCTTGAAATGTAAATGATACAACTGTAAAGTTACTCGCAGAAATAGTATACCATTGTGTATAATAATTTGAGGCATACGTGTAGATTTTATTTGTCAAAATTTTAATGCGACTGGATTGTTCGTAGCATAGTTGGATTTGGAGTTGATAATGTAAATTTTTTTTATTGTTTTTCAGTGTTATTTTGGTTTCTTAAAAAATATATAAATTTCGTTTTTACAAAGTTGTTGAATTCTCTTTTTGTTATACTGAATGATGAAATAAAAACCTACCTTGCTATGACATCACAAATCTATCGACTAAAAGTTATAGAATAATTCTTCTTAAATGGCACAGCAACCCCGTGGTGGATCAAGGATCAAAATTGTTTTTCTTTTTTCGAGGTAGGGTTGTCAGCCCTTACGCTCGTATTAGACCGGGACCTACGGTTTAAAGTGGATTCGAACCATTACAAACATCCATGGCACCGCCGGAACTCGAACCCAAAAATGTGACACTGAGGGCTTCAAAACCATTTTAATTTTTAAAAATAATTGATTATGTAAGAAAAGTAGCCATTTTTTATCTATTTATTATTGATAAGGATGATTTATTTGCAGCATTTTTTCACCATATAATTTTTGAATTTTTTTGTGGTAGGAAATTCATCTTAAAAAATTTGAGCATTCTTTAAAATATTTTCGTATACATGACTGGCATAAATTACAAAACAACAATTGCAATAACATTTAAAACCTACACTGAATATTTTAAGCTTTTCTACAAAACGAATGAATAGAAATTTCTAAAATTAAAAGAGAGCGAACCGTTTAGATTTTTGCTGTAAAAGACTACCCCGACCCATTTGATTCAATGAACTCTTCACTAAATGTTAATTTCTGAACCACCCCAACCACGTACACCACCCCAAATAAAATAATCACTTCTCACCATGACTCAAAGAACGTTTAAAAATACCATTTTCGTTTCACCACCATGACTCGAAACCCGAAACCTGTGGATCGAGCGCCAGAGAATAATTATTAGATATTTTAAAGCATTTTTCATCAAACCTAAAGGGTCAATAGTTTTAAAGCTATCTTACTACTGTAAAAAGCCTTTCTGCTATCCAGTTTTGGGTTTTTTTTTTCAATTCCTTTTTCATATAATTACATGCAATTCTTAGTTTTTCCCCCAACTTTTAAGGTGTTTACAAGGTAACCACTGAAACACTGAATGGTATAAAATAAGAAATAATGTTTGCAAGTAAATGTTTTGTTATTTTTATATTTATTTACTTATTTTGGATCCAATTCTTTCAACTTAGGCGATTAGATTCCAAATCATTTTATTGATAGTAGATATTCTGACATTAAAATGTTGCCGGTTACAAAAACTCGGCTTTATTTATGCTTAGACATCATATGCAGTTATTTTAATCTCAAGGATGATCTCTCACCTACAAAAATAAATAAATAAATAAAAATAAAAGTAAATAAAGATCGAAAAATGAAAAATTCGTCTCATTTTAAAACTTTTGAAAGACAGTCTTCAAGCTCACATTGTAACATTTCAAAGATAGGCACAATATTAATAATAAAGACTGCTGTAAACGTTTGTGCTATTAACAAAACTGTTGCAAAAATTTCTTTCAAATAATTGTCATCTAATCTTGTAAACAAAAATATTTTCTAAGTTACCTATAAAATGTACATTTTAAGAATTCAATTTTCAAAATTTTTTTAAACTGCATATCTATTTCAAAGTTACATATTTTTTTTGTAGATGGTAATATTTACGTTATTTATTTTTTGTTATAAAAGTTGCTATTGATGAAGGTTTGGCGGATTTTTTTTACGATTAGTTATTTAGTTAATTTAATTAAAAGGTGTTAACTTTTTTCTGTCTGCAATACAGGGATCTATTTTTCCGAATCATTGACTTTTAAAACAAGTCATCTTCTTATTAAGTCTCCTCACAATTATTGCGCCCTGATGACCAACTGACTAGCGCTCTGGTCTTTCGTACCACAGGTTTTAGGTTCGAATCCTGGCTGTAATATAAATGTTTATTAGTGTTTCAGAATCCCCATAAAACCTTAGTTCCCGGTCTATTTAGCTTAAAGTGTGCACAAATGACCGCAGAACTACAAACCAAACCTCTAAATTACTATCATTGTTCTGCATCTAAAAGAAATAACTGGTTTTTTTTTAAATATTTTTATTTTAATCCCTTGTAAATATACATTGAATATAAATTAACATTTTATTAATATGAATGTGAATTAACATTTTATTAATATGAATATGAATTAACATTTTATTAATATGAATATGAATTAACATTTTATTAATATGAATATGAATTAACATTTTATTAATATGAATATGAATTAACATTTTATTAATGTGAATATGAGCTAACATTTTATTAATATGAATTAACATGTTATTAATATGAATATAAATTAACATTTTATTAATATGAATATGAATTAACATTTTATTAATGTGAATATGAACTAACATTTTATTAATATGAATTAACATTTTATTAATATGAATATGAATTAACATTTTATTAATATGAATATGAATTAAAAATTTTATTAATATGATTTAACATTTTATTAATATGTATATAATTTAACATTTTATTGATAATATGAATTAACATTTTATTAATATGAATATGAATTAACATTTTATTAATATGAATATGAATTAACATTTTATTAATATGAATATGAATTAACATTTTATTAATATGAATATGAATTAACATTTTATTAATATGAATTAACATTTTATTAATATGAATTAACATTTTTATTAATATGAATTAACATTTTATTAATATGAATATGAATTAACATTTTATTAATATGAATATGAATTAACATTTTATTAATGTGAATATGAACTAACATTTTATTAATATGAATTAACATTTTATTAATATTAATATGAATTAACATTTTATTAATGTGAATATGAACTAACATTTTATTAATATATGAATATGAATTAACATTTTATTAATATGAATATGAATTAACATTTTATTAATATGAATATGAATTAACATTTTATTAAAAATATGAATTAACATTTTATTAATATGTATATGATTTAACATTTCATTAATATGTATATGGTTTAACATTTTATTTACGTAGTTTTACTTTAATATTAATATAAAAATTAATTTTAATATTAAAAGTAAAACTGCGTTCATATTAAAATCAAGACGTATTGAAAACAATTTAAATATATTTGACCTCCATTTCTTTTGTATGTCCACAGATTTCTTCTAAGTTTAACAGGATATTTATATGACTTCTTTCCTTGAAAATTTTAAATGAGAAGAAAAAAAAGTCTGCTCATTAGATATTTCCACCATTTCGTCTAAAAGTGCCCTATTTTTTATCACACCGAGAAATAATATTGACACACCTGCCTGGAAATATTCTATCGTAGGCGTCAAAGATCATGACTTCGCGATGTTCTTTTTCATGAGAAATTTTCAAATTCATTAGAAGTGTCTCTTTTTTTTTTTATTCTTTATTTTTATTTATTTTTGTATGATATATGCTGCTTAAGGGTTTTCAGTACTTCATACAGCTTGCTTCAATTATACTTCAATTCATAATTATTATTTTCAGAATGGCAACACATTTAACGTTTTGAAACAGTTCTTAAGAATTCTTGAAATGAATATTGGTAAAAGTTTCTTATGATTCTGTTTTAATAATTATTTAAATTTCTACATTCTTCTGTGCATTTACCATTCTGTTTTTAATTATGATAGTGGTATTATTAAAATGGACAAGTATTTTTTTTTAAGCTGTCATTTATGATTCTTTTTGAAAATAAATAATAAAAAATAAAAAAAAAATTTTGTTTTTAAACATTTCTTTCCACTTTAAGTAAATTTTTCTTGATAGCCAAATACTTCGATCTAAGATGATTAAGTATTAGAATTACAGATATATAGCAAATTCAGAATGGCAACACATCTAACATTTAGAAGCAGTTCTAAGAATTCTTAAAATTTTATTCTGTTTTATTTATTTTTTTTTTTTAATTACATGTAACTGATTTCATAAACATCTGCCTTTTGAAATTTTGTTATTTTCATTTTATAATTTTATTAAATAAATAATTCTGTATTAAAAAAAGGGCATTTAATTATCTATTTTCCTTATTAACTCAAAGAGCATGAGACCACCACTATGTTTCAACATTTTACAATGAAGGGGAGCTAGTGGCCGCTACGTGGCCAAGGATCTCCGTATTAATCTACAATAAGAGAATTCTTAAAATGAATATTCAAGCAAAAGTAATAAATTTTTTACATTTCTTTTAAAAAATTTATTAGGATTCTGTTTTAGTAATTTAAATTTCTTCATTATTCCGCATATTTATAATTATAGCAGAAGTAATATTAAAATGGACAGACCTTTTTCAAGTTGTCATTTGTTTAGATTCTTTTGAAAATAAATAATGTGAACATAAGGAAATTCTGTTCTTAAGCATTTCATTTCACTTTAACTAATTTTTTTCTTGATAGCCAAATACTTTATCTAAGATGAATAACCATTAGAATGACAGATATATAGCAGATTCAGAATGGCAACACATCTAACATTTTTGAAACAGTTTTTAGAATTTTTAAAATGAATATTTAAAAAAAAGTAATAAATTTTTATATCTTTTGTAAAAGTTCTTACGATTCTGTTTCAATGATTATTTGAATTTCTTCAATTGTTTGTGTATTTACCATTCTGTTTTTGATAGAAATATGATTAAAATGAACAAGCATTTTTTTAAGCTGCCTTTTGTTTAGAAAAAAGCCATTAGTTTTTGCCGTTTCTCTTGAAAAAAAAAGAATATAAAAGCATAAGAAAATTCTGTTTTTAAATATTTTATTTCACTTTAAGCAATTTTTTTTTTTTTGCTAATCGGATACTTCGATCTAAGGTAATTAAGTATTCGAATGACAGATATATAGCAGATTCAACATTAACAAGGGTGCGCCCCCAAAAAAAGTTCTTTTGTCTTTTTACAATTTGATTCAAAATTTTGTTAGTGAAATATTTAATAATATATATTTATTGGATGTACCAATAAAAGTTTCCCCCGATTTATATGTATATTTTTTTAAAGTATATTTTGTTTAAAAAATATGGAATATTTTGGAAATTACATAGAATTTAAACTCTGTTTGTGTTTGAATATTATTTGTTTAATTTACCCTCGGTTTTTCTATAATTAATTAAGAATAAAAATCTATAAAACAATCTTGATTTCATTTGTGTTAAATATAAAAGTTACGAAAGATTTTTTTTACCTAAATATAAAACGAAAAGCTGCAGTTAATTTATATTATATTGCGGTTGATTTGAGTTTATAACACCAATGTATAAATTAATTTCATAAATATTTAGCTTCATTTTTTTTTAATAAATATTTCTACATTTTATTTTGTTTCAAATTATTAACAATTATTAGGATATTTATTGACTTATGTAAAAAGGAAAAAGAATTTTATTAAACTGTTCAGATACGTCTGGGAATAAATCCTATTCTCACAGCGGGTGAAAATTAAAACGTTTCCCGTGGCACCTATCTTTCTCGATATACAAACGATATTCTAAATTTGCGTGTCTGTTGCCAGATTTCTGAAGAAGCGTGCTAAGACATACGTTCGAATTTGCAGATCCAAATGGGTCGTTTTTGTCACTTCTGCATGAAATACTGCGTGAAAATCCACACCGAACTTGCCAACTTAATGTCACCAGCACGCACCCACTTCTCACGATACACGCCAGACGATAAGATACCCAAAAGAATCGTCTGGGATGGAAAACAGAAAGAATACCCCACCCCACCCCTCTGATATTTCCGGAAGAATGAACAAAGACCGCCTCATCAATATATAAACATGAACAGAAGACTTTTTTTTCCTTTTCCTATTAATTCACGGCTGGTAATCCCCATAATGTTTTAATAAGCTTAAGTTCATGTTCCCTGTTTTGTAAGAGGTGTTATAGACAACGGTTTCGAGAAGATATATGTTAGTTGTACAGGTGGTTCTACACTGTGTAGAACATGCTTCCATGAATAAACATAATTTTACAAGGAAATCAAGTGGCATTTGGCTGTGGTTTGAGGCAGGGAGTCCCAAAAAAAAATCTTACCCCCAAAATGGGCCCCTTTCTGTCTTGACCGGATGGTGGTTACTATATAATCGTAGCCCTCCTCTTATTATTATTATTTTTTTTTAAAGATGATACATGTTGTGTGTAATGAATTTTAAAAGCCAATGATCTTTCCCAATTTATTATTTAATAATAAGTATGCTATGATGGATTAGAGGAAATTGGGAGCGAACTACATCCTTAATTATAATTGTGGCAAGATAGATGACAGAATCAGTAGAGTTATTTATTGGTAATTTAATCTTTCCTGGAATATTTTATTAAATAATCATTGATAGGAACGGCAGTCTTTGAAAGTATATAAAATTGAAATTTGTTTACCTTATATTTACATCTTATATAATTGGAGAATTATATACATATATATGTGTGTATGTTGTTCTAATGCAGCTAGCTGGCAATGCAGAGACAGTTATTCTATAATCAAGGGCTCCACCGCTGTTACTCATTTAGCACTACCGAGGGGACACGTGTAGTTTGAAGATATGCAACGGAAACAGAGTAACACTATCCCCACAATGAACTATGATCATATTAGTCGGAGACCTACAGTTTAAAATGGATTTCGAACCACTACAAACATCCATGGCCCCATATATAAAACACAGCGTGATTCAATGGTCATGGGATAAACTTTGGAAGGATGGTACAACATACTAAAGCATAACTTTTTGTTGTGTGTAGGAATGTATCAAATCAAAAGGGACGCGTTGATCAACGAATACTCTTTCAAACGAATTTTTTTTTAGTCAACCAGGTATATTTCTCCAACTGGTAACCTTCTTATGAAAGAGTTTTAAGTACTTTTTAGCTGACAACACCGTTGTACACTCTATTTTGTTCTTACTCTATGCTACGCTTTCATTTGCTGAACTCCAGTTGACTCAGTTGAGGAACTCGTTGCGCGACTGTCCATGGAGGCTGGAAGCGAGCGCGAAATGCCTGGCATCATTGGAACTGTTTGCCAGTCACTCCTTCCATGTTACTAAACATGTTGGTGATCGCACTTTTGAGCATTTGTTGTAAACATTGACTCAAAGCAGCACTTTGCAACTACTTGTCCTCTTACAAAATCATGGCATTCTAAAATCCCTTCTAAATTTAATTTTATTTTTATTTTTTTACATTCATTTATTTACATTCATTGGCGCAGAAATATAACTTGCAACCATGAATCAAATGAAAGCATTTCTCCCCTAATTTCTTCTATGACCCATCTGCAATACTACTCTCCAGTTCTAACAAATCTCCCATCGTCCTCTCCTGTGCCTTGGTAGTGAGTACTGCGGAACTACGTTAAAAAGAAAAAAAAAATTCCATTTCTGAAAATATCAAACTCTGTCCTGCATTTAACAAACTTTACTTCCGATCTTCAGTTTCAAATATTGTTCGTATGTTTTCTGTTTCCTTAAAGTTTTAAAATAAAAAATTTTAAGGAAATTTGTGATTATATCTATCTATATTTTCTATTTATTTCCATTATATATATGTTTTATATGTCATTTACGTATTTATATGCTTCTATTGTGCATTTATTTATTTTTATATTGCTTATATTTGTCCCCTCCTATTTAGTTCCCCTCCCTTAATCTTTTTTTTTTTCTAACCTTCTTTCCCTCTTATTAACTGTTTTCTTTAATTCCTGTTGATTCTGTGATACTTTGTTTTGTTATATTTGAATTCTGAGCAGATGTGCACAGGTACTCGACTCTCCTATCCAATCTAGTAGTAAATGAAAAATCGTCAAATTAATGAACCTCATAGAAGAAAATAAACATTTAATCATCCCGAGAAACCATCACCTCTAAAATGCCAAATTGAACTCTCTGTGCCCGTTCTATCATTCTCAACAAAAGTATTTCATTCTTCATGGAATGAATGCCGTCAAAATATCATGTATCCCATGCCAAACTTTTTTTTTTCCACGGGTTTATCACCATTAATTATTCCTTCTGCATTGTATACTTCCGTTTCACTTATGCTTATGTCAGTTGCCGTAGAATATTTTTTTCTTTTCTGTATTGCATTTCATTGTATACTCATGTATTTCTGTAATTTAAGTTTTCCTTTTTTTTTATTATTATTATTATTATTATTTTTCCATCCCCATTTTTTTAGCGGGTAAACACCCACATGGGACTTGATGGCCGAATGATTAGCGCTCGGGCGTTCGGTGCCGCAAGCTTCGGGTTCGAATCCCAACGGTGTCATGGATGTTTGTAATGGTTCGGAATCCACTTTAAACAGTAGATCCCAATCTAACATGACAGTAGAGTAGTGGGCGTAGGGCGGACAACCCTACCCCGTAAAAAGATAGCATCTCCTATCTTGAAATCTGCCAGGGGGACAGACTGCTTTGGCCCACCATGAGGTTGCGCCAATGAAGAAGAAGGGATTACACAGCCCTGAGTAGAGTGGTGAAGTGCGGAGTACAGGGGTAAAGTAAAGTAAAGTGTCTACAAAGTATTATTTCTCAAATCCCTCTTTCATTTTTGCATGATACACTTTTGATGTCAGTTTTTCCCATCTCAGGGATACTCATTCAAACTTCTGGTTTCACAACAATCAATGCGGTTCATGAATTTTTACAATTGGACAATGAAGCCATTAACATCAATCAGATGAAATGCCCTTTCTTGTATTCGAGGTGGCAAGCATTTTATCCTTTGTCAGATCCGGTGAATGGAATTGTGGGTCTAAAGCAAAGAATCATGTAGTGCACCAATTAATAAGAAGATGCAGCACGCATTTTATAGGATGTATGAAAAATGCTCAGAGGAAGAGATGGTATTCACATTTCAATTATTAGAGCATTAATCTTTATATTTCGGTATTCAACTAGGATCGAACATCGCTCGGTTCATCTTCATTGGCACAACAGCTCCATTGTGGACCAATGGTCGTCTGCCTGCTGGTAGATTCCAAAACATGAGACGTTTCTTTTTACAGGGTAGCGTTGCCAGCCTGTTCTCAATTCTCTACAGTCATATTAGACAGCGACCTACGGTTTAAAGTGGATTCAGAACCACTACAAACATCCATGGCACTGACAGGGACTTGAACACGAAACCTGTGGCACAGAGCGTTGAGTCATTATGCATCAGGCCCCCATCGCTTGGTTCAATTAATGTAATATATTTTTGCTTTGTGGTATAAAAAATATTAATAAAGATTGGAAGCCGGCATTCAAAATTTTTCAGACAAAGATGTTTGTTTAATGTACGCTATTATAAAAAAAATAATAAATAAATAAATTAGTGCGTCATATTTATTATTGAATTTCCAATTTTCTATTGTTACATTGTTCATAAAGTATTATTTTGTATTATAGAAATTGCAAGTTTTTGTAATCAGATAGGGAACTAATTGGAATTTTATCGTAATTTTTTATTATGAAATAGATAAAAGTTCGTCTAATTCAAATCTAGCTCACAAAATAATATTATAAACTACATTTTGTCATCAGCTAGAGTTTGAATATCGGATTCAAAGAAAGTAATGAGGCATACCTATGATATGATATTTAAATAATGGCATATATACATCCATACAGACAAACATTATGCTTTAATGTATTTTATTCTAATTCTTTTAGATCACAGTGCATTTCGATACTTTCTTCATTTTAAGCCTTTAAAGCAAATTCAGAAGATTTTTTTTTTTTTTTTTTTTTTTAATTTCTTTTTTTTTTACAATTCGCTAAATAATTCTGGATCCATTCCCATACGTGCTAATTAAATGCTCTTAATCTAATAGTTTCTGATTTAGCTTTGTGCTTGTCTTATGCCTATTAGTATCAATTAACTATATCGCCAGTTATTGAAATAAACTCAGTGTCAATTAACTACATTATCAATCATTACAATAAAATTAGTATCAATTAACTATATTGCCAATAACTTAGTATCAATTAATTATATTTCCAGTGAACTTAGTGCCAATTAATTATATTGTCAGTTAACTTGGCGTCAATTAACTATATTATCAATAATTACAATAAACCTAGTGTCAATTAAGTTATTGCAGTAAACTTAGCTATATTGTCAGTTTGATCATAATTGTCAGTTTTACATAATTTGTCTTAACAAAATGTTAATCCTCTTCTCAGGTAATTCAAATATTAAATAAAATTTAATTAATTCAAAATGTTATCTGAAATACTTGTAGTAATATACAATTCCTTAGCTAGAAAGCATATTGCGATGTCTTTTAAAATTAGTGTACGTAAAAATAGCGATCAATTAAAGCAATAAATCTCAAGCTTTTTATCTCCCTTATCCCTTCATATAATTGACAACCAATGATCAATAAATTACTAAGTTAACACTTGTTAATTCCTTTGTTCTTTCACCACGTTTCTAATATTATTTTCATGTGTACACACCTCTTATGTAATAAATGTGCAATTTTTAATAACATTTTTACGCAGTCATATCCAGCATTTATTGTCCAGGCTCAAAATGCATGATATCATATTCCATTAAGAATTTTTATAAAATTCAGTCATTCTCACATGCACTCTAAAATGGATTTTATCAGGACTTGAATAAGCAGAAAGATGATTTTTCATTTATCTTAAATTATTGTTAATAATACGTGGTTAAATTAATTTTTCTTTGCATAGATTTAAATCTGTGAAATAGATCAAAAACTCGAATTACAATTCCTTTATCAGTGGTTTCGCTAAACAGAAATGGGTTTTGACTTTCTCTAACCAAGACCAGAGTTCATTTTCTTGGTGAATCGAATAATCGGAGAATAAACTTTAAAATACTAAATATTGCAAATGTATTGTCTATTATTTGCAATAAATGTCAATTAACTATATTGTCTATTATTGCAATAAATGTCAATTAACTATATTGTCTATTATTGCAATAAATGTCAATTAACTATATTGTCTATTATTGCAATAAAATGTCAATTAACTATATTGTCTATTATTGCAATAAATGTCAATTAACTATATTGACAGTTATTGCAATAAACTTAGTATCAATTAACTGTATTGCCAATTATTGCAATAAACTTAGTGTCAATTAACTACATTCCAGTTATTGTGATGAACTTGAGTGTCAACTAACTGTATTGCCAGTTATTGCAATTAACTTAGTGACAATTAACTATATTGCTAGTTATTGCCATAAACTGCCAATTATTAGAAGTCTCAATAAATTACAACATTAAATACTGCAATAAACTTACTGTCAATTATTGGCAATTACAATAAACTTATCTATATTGTCAATTAATTATATTATCAATCATTGCGATAAATTAAGTATCAATTAACTATATTGTCAATTATTACAATAAAATTAATGCAAATTTGCTATTTTGTCAATTATTACAATAAACTTAGAATCTTAGAAGGTCCTGGTTCTTTTTTTTTTTTTTCCCCTCGAAATATTGTCCCTATTCTTGTTACATATCTGCTATATGTTCTAATAAAGGTTCTAATGCTGTTATAAAAACATTTTTATTAGAAAAATAAAATCAGGTACCTGCTTTTAAATTTATTATTTTGTACATTAATTTTTTTAATGTATTTTTGATAAGATTTGGAGAATTAAAAAAAATTGTATTCTTACTTATTAAAGCCTAATTTGGTTTTCCCTCTGAAAATAACCGTATGTCATATATTCCCTTTAAACAGACTTACTCTTTCTCTATTGGAGCGGACTGCATGAGGTGACGCGCCTCTAAAAGCGGTCATTCATTGGCAGTTACATAGCGCACCGAACAGCAATTGTACCTTGACTCTCATTGGTCGCGATCGTGTCCTCACGTTCTGTCCTTAACCACGACATTATTTTAATGAACCATACAATGCATTTGCATTCGAATGCTACTGGTTTATTAGAATCATTAATAATTCTTTTTTTTTTTCTTTTAAATACAGAATAAACTATTGAAAAGGGATTTGAATATAAACGGTGGACTATTAGCGAAATAAAAGTGGCGCAATTATACGGATGTGTAATTGAAAGATGTTTTTATTGTTCTAAAAGAATTATTCATTCTTCTTTATTCTGGATTCTTCAATTCGAATTCGGAAGTTTATTAACCTGAAAGAAAGCGTCTACTTTAATTGGTTCTTTAACTTATTACGAATAAGGTTAATTATAAAAATGTTTTCCCTTATTATTATTTATTTGATTGTCATTGATTTATTTGTTAATAAGGATCCGGTTTTTAGTTAAATTTCGTTAATTTTATTTGTGGATTATTCGAAATATCTTGTAATGTGCAAACAGAAAGTCGTTTAAGCATTGTAAATAAAATACCTAATGAATAACTGGAATTCCTTATTTTAAATAATACTGTGAAAGTTCAAATCCTGTGCAATTATTTTACAAATTGGAATTCCTAATCGTATTAAATATTTCTTATGCGAGTTCATATATTTCTTTTGATAATATATTATTTCGTAATGTTAAAAATATTTTTACGCAAGTGATAGTAATTTAATAAGCTGACTAATAAATAGAATAATTAGAATAATTTAATCTGTGCTTGGTTCACAGTTTCATAACAAATATTCATTCAGAAGAACCTTAAAAATATTATCAATTTTATTATTATTTTTTCCGTCTTTTGTTGTTTAAAAGTACAATTTTTGTATTCGAACAAAAATAAATAGATAGTAGTTAATATATTTTCGACATTTTTTCTTTGGTATTTCTAAAAATTTGCTTTTAAAGACAATTCATAATCAGCGAATTATGTATCCATATTTTATTTCAAAATTATGCGAATATTTGTTACTGTATATACCTTTTTTTTTTTTTTTTTTCGCCTTTAAAATAAACTAAAAATATTGATGAGAATTATGAAAAACATAAACTGTTAACAATCTTCCAGATTTTAAAAGCCTGTGTGTTTTTTTATTTTAAAAAATGTATTTGCTATGATAGTCAATAGTTTTTAATCTTTTAATTTTTCAGTTTTTCTTTTTGACGAAAAAAAATTCAGTTGAAACTAAAATTGAAATTCTATTCTATTTCAGCTTTTTTTCTTTTTTTCACTAATTCTACCATTCAAACAATTCTTCTACTAGTTTAGCGGCCTGATGACTGAGTGGCTAGCGCTCTGGCCCATTAGTACCACAGGCTTCAGGTTCAAATCCTGGTGGTGGCATAGATGTTTTTGTTGGTGGTTCAAGGAAATGAACGTTAAATTGAAAGTCTCGGTCTAATTAGCCCAAAGTGTGTGCACAAAATGGTTTGGTTTGTCCCTCTACTGTCATCTTGTGCACTTTGGGTTAAATAGACCGAGACTTTCAATTGAACGTTGATTCAGGCCGCCAACAAACATCATGCCACCGCCGAAATTCGAAGCCCTTCGGTACCAACGGCCAGAGCGCTAACTAGTTGGTCATCAGCCCGCTGGAACAAACCGACCATGGAGCGACAAACCAAAACCTAAAGTTTTTATTGATGTAAGGTCTTTTTTTTCAAGTGTCTTTCAACAACAATAAAAAATTATTGTACAATAAATTAATGTGCTTTAAAAATTTTTTTAACAATATAGTAGTAACGATTCAATGGTCATTCAATCTTTTGCTGCTATATTTCTCAGTAAAATTTTGATAGACTTTTTAAAACTTACTATTGAATTCAGGAACAAATTTAGGAAAATCATCAGATACCATTCATCCAGCCAATCCATCAACGACGAAAAATGTAATATCAAAGCAGACATTTTAAAATAGCAATTTTTTCCCTCTGCAGGCCAGATTCAGATTTTGCCTTTACATTTAAATGTTCTGAAGTTAGTACGGACGAGAGCTGCCTGCTGTCAATGGTACTATGAGTTTTCGAACTGACAGAAGCTTGATCAAAATGCCTGACATGGGCACGACAAATACGTAAGTTATAATGTTTTCCGTTATCTATATTTTTTCCGTTGCCTATTTGAAAAGGAAGAGGAGGATATAAGTATCCTAGATGCCACACAGTGGGGTATTATTGATATGGTGGTAAATTGCGTGATTGACATGTTCCTCGCCCTGTATTGCAACTGGATAATTCTGACTCTGTATATTAGTCAGGGAAAATCCTCAGGTCAAAAGTGTCTGGCAGTGGAAAATAGCAGCTTTTTAATATTGTATATCTGCACTGTTTTGTATCATAAAACTGCCTATTTATCATGCCTTTTAGTTACGTAACTATAACGTAACCATGTACATATGCCCTCTGGTAGTAACATTCAAATGAATAACCAAAAGATTTTGTATTCGATTCAACCAGTGGAATATGGGATTGATTCCTGTTTTCTTTTTGTGACTTTCTTCAGTGTAGCAGCCTTCCCCTCATGGCATATATTGTTTTTAAATTTGTATCCGCTGCTTGTGTAGAATTTGTTGTTAAAATCTCCTGCAAAAGCAGACACTGTTCTACTGAATCAGTTACAGATGAAGCATACGATTTCATTATCCCAAGAATATATTGCTGAACTTGCTGCAGTGCTCTGTTTCTACTGCTGAATCTGCTGCACATGCAGAATTCATTCTTAAATATCCTGCAAAAGCAGATAGTATTGTTGAATCAGTTACAGATAAAGCATATACTGAATCTGCTTCATATAAAAGAATATAACACTGAATTTGTTATGTAGGATTTACTGCTGAATCTGCTGTATATGCAGAATTTATTGTTAAATCTCCTGAAAATGCACATCAATTACAGATAAAGCATGTGCAGAATCTGCTCATGTACATAATATATTGCTGAATTTGCTACATATGTAGAATCTACTGCCCATGCAGAATCGTCAATCTGCTGCATATGAAGAATCTACTGCTGTATATATTAAATATATAAAAAATATGCCCAACATGCAGATTCAAGTGTCTGACATTAAAAAAATTACTAAAAATAAAATAATAATTGAAAAAATATAAAAAAAAAAATGGTTTATTCTTAATTCTATAACCCAACTTACATAAAAAAAAAAATAAATAAATAAATACATTCGATTGTAAAATTTGCATTTAGTTTAATAATGTGAGTTTGGGTTATTTATAATGAATGTCTTTTTAAAAATATCAAGTTAATTTCACTTTTTTAAAATGATCGAAATTTTCATTTTTCAGATCACTATATCTGTGAAACAAAATCGATATATAAAAACAATTAATCATTTTTCTTTCTACTTTCTACTAGTTCATCTGTATGTATCAGCAAATCTTATGTTGTTAACTAAATGATAAATCATTCTTGCGGTAGCTTGATAAAACACTGTTCCTCGAAATTCTAAGACGCGTAAAAAAAAAAAAAAAAAAGAACTTGTCCTCGTTGAACCTGCCGACCAGCTAAAGGCCAGCCATCATGCTTCAGTATCATTGGTTGTTTGTCAGACCCATTCCAGCCATTGTTTGCACATCCCGAGTGTCTTGTCTTGCTCACGCCCTGGTGGCGGCAAGGTCCCTCTTTCCCATTGTCTGAGCAAACAAAAAAATTCGACTCGGCTAATTGGGCGAGCGGAGGACAGTGGCCATTGGCACACACTGCGCAGGGCCAGCTGAAGTGATAGTTCCGCACAACAAAACATCCTTTTTGGCAGTTTTTGGTGGAGCAGTACAAAGGACGGTTGTTGTTGCGCAAAATGGAATTCTTTTTCTTTTCTTGTTCTTCTCCCAAATGCCATTTATCAAATTCTTCTGCAACTAATGATGTCTTTGTGAACCTTGGGAGTTCTGAGAAAGAATGGTTCTGTAAAATATTCTTTTTTTATTCGGTTTGGTATATAAAAAGAATCGGGAAAATACCAGGCAAGATTAAAATATGTTTTGTTAAATAATTTTTCCCCTTTTTCTAACATATTTTGACTAATACTATTTTTAAAAACTTTTGTACCTTTCATGGACTAATTTTTATAAATGAAAAATATTATATAACTTTTGTTCATTTGCATTGTATTATATTTATAGCAATTCAGGAGCATTTCAGAGATAAAAAAATTAACATATCAATAAATTGAGTGCGCCTGATGGCCGAAAGTAGTACCGCTCTGGCGCTGACTGCCACAAGCTTAGGGTTTGAGTCCTGGAGGTATTATGGATGTTGTAGTGGTTCGGAATCCACTTTAACTTCACTTAAAAGCTTTAATCCACTTTTTAAACCCGGTCTAATATGACAACTACTATTACTACACACACCACCACATCACTATCACTCAACTTAGCTGAGTTGTCCCATTTTAGTTTGGGAATGATGTGGGTGAGAAGAAGAAGTCTGATTGGGCTCTGTAACGCTCTACGGTCATATGAGACCGGGACCTACGACTTAAAGTGGATTCCGAATCACTACAAACATCCATGGCACCACCGGGATTCGAACCCGATACCTGTGGCACCGAGCCAGAGCGTTAGCCACTCGGCCGTCAGCCCCTGGGTCTAATATGACTGTAGAGCAATGGACGTTGGGTTGACAACCCTGCCGCGTAAAAAAAAAAAAAAAAAACGTCTCCTGTCCCGAAATCTGCCAGTTTGTATACAACCTCGGCCCACCATGTGGCTGTTGCGACAATGAAGAAGAAGAAGAAGAAGAAATGAGCACTAACTTCTCATCTTCTTGTACTCTAAACTAACTTCTTTTCATCTTCTTGTACTCTAAACTAACTTCTTTTCATCTTCTTGCACTCTAAACTAACTTCTTTTCATCTTCTTGCACTCTAAACTAACTTCTTTTTCATCTTCTTGTACTCTAAACTAACTTCTTTTCATCTTCTTGCACTCTAAACTAACTTCTTTTCATCTTCTTGTACTCTAAACTAACTTCTTTCATCTTCTTGCGCTCTAAACTAACTTCTCATCTTCTTGTACTCTATACTAACATGCACTAGTACTTGGCAAGAAATGAAGCTAAATTTAATACAATTTCTAATTTAAATCATTTAAATAAAAAAGAATGTATTTTATTCAATTCCTTAAGACCAAAATTTTTATTCTATTTTTGAATAAAATATAGATAAAATTTCAGATTAAAAAAATAAATAAAGGAAGTGCCTTCTCAAATCTCAGAATGAACTTTCCTGGACATAATTTCATGCAAATGATATTCGAAAGAAAAAAAGGAAAGTGTTCGGAAACAAGGCATATCTAATGGGTTGTTATGTAGTAGTAGTAGTAGCAGTAGTAGTTGCTACTGTTCTCTGATGGTGTGACAGCTACCAGGCCAACGTGAAAAGCATGAGTAATTAGTGGTTTCACAATATGTACGAAAGCGCTTCTTTAACAGCAGTCTAAAAGACAGCTCTTTTTTAAACCTTTCAAAATTTTTTAACAGAGATGAAAAGAGTTTAGATTACAATTTTTTTTCCTTAAACCTTCAAGATCCTTTCTGAGATAGAAAAGTTTTTAGATGAGATTACAGATAATGCCTCTTTCTTTATAAAAAGTAAACAATTTGAGAGTGATTTGAATATTAATTGCATGTCACAATAATCATTAATATTTTTTTATTTAAATTGATGGAGATGATTTCGTTTTAATTAATCGATAAGCGTTTAAATTATCTTAATTAACTGATGTTAATGATTCCAGATGATGGTAAAGCTTGCAACAATGGAGAAAAATACGGGCATATCTGCCCATCATCAATATTACAGATCACCGTACGTATTGTATGAGACTTGAATCGGCCTGGTAGTTAAAACACATTTGCATTTTTATTACACTATACTTGTTTTGTGAATGATGTGAATTACTACTACACACCACACTATATCGCTGTGCTTAGAGCTGAGTTGCCTCTTTACAGTTTGTAACGGGAATGATGTGGGTGAGAAGTCCATGAGGTCTCTGCAACGCTCTACGGTCATATGAGACCGGGACCTACGGTTTAAAGGGGCTTTCCGAACCACTACAAACATTCATAGCATGGCTGGGATTCGAACCTGAAACCTGGTACCGAGAACCAGCGTTAGCCACTCGGTCATCAGGCCCCCGAATAATGTAGATGAAGTTCTGAACATTTGGTGGTATCTGGGAGAATTGCACCTTTTCTGTTGAATCCAATAAAAAACATTCCAACCTATAGATTTAGGCATGCCCGTATACAGAATAGAAATGGAAAATTTAGTTCGTTTTTCGAGTTTCGAATAATTTCGACCCAGGGTGTAAAAACTAAGGAAGCCCAGACAAATAAAAGATGAAGAGAGAAAGTGCCACGCCAAAAATGTATTATAAATCGTATTAATGAGTATTATAAATCTGTTGGCCAGAAAGTTTCTTAACTACAAGGAAGATGAGTAAGTCGTGAATTCCTAAAATGCCACACCGGGGATGTTAGTTCAAAATGACAGAGACAAAATAGTTGTAGTGTAACAGCACGAGGACTATGTACACCCTGGATAAAGTTGAAGTTACTACATATTTACCGTACTAGTCAAAAATGATTTTTATCTTGCATCAGCTACCTAGAATTAATATACAAGCAGTCTAAATTAAAATTATTTTTTAATGAATTTTATTTTGCATAACAAGTTTAAAACCAGAGATATTTTTTTTTCCATTTTTATGATTTATTTTTATATTTCATGATATTTATTTTTGGTTAGACATATGTTTAATTTTAACAAAATTCATAAATTTATAGTATGCTGACATTATTTATTTATTTTTATAGCTAATAATAAGCTAGTAATAAAATTGAAAATATTCTATGTACAAAAATTTAGCTATACAATTCAACTGCATTTATTTATTTCAGAATTGCATGTTGAAAGTTATGAAATGTACAAAAAAATATGGATTGTTTTTAATCAACTCCTATTATGAAATTAGAGTAATAATATAAATTTGGAAAAAAATATCAACACTATAGTACTATTAGTACCTCATTCAAGTAAAAAATTAATAATAATCACTAAATTGAAAATAAAAGTTTGTTTTTATATATTAAAATAACTTTTATTCTTATAAATCAAGTGTTTATCAAAATATAAGAATATTCTTGAAAGAACGTAGAATGTTTATTTTATTTAAATAAACATAACTATTAAGTTGGATAAATTTAAATAATTTTTTATTTAAATTTTGCAATGATAAAAATTATATAAAAATTATAATATTACTTTTAAAATTATTGAAACATTACTATTTTTAAAAAATTTATTAATTAAATTGTTATTCGTTAGTTGAACATAATAAAAAATGTTTTATAAATTGCTTTTCTATTACCAAATTTATCATTTTTAGGGAGAAAGTTTTTAAGTTGTACAATAAATTTT
The DNA here is from genome assembly GCA_021605095.1 of Caerostris extrusa. Taxonomy (NCBI): domain Eukaryota; kingdom Metazoa; phylum Arthropoda; class Arachnida; order Araneae; family Araneidae; genus Caerostris; species Caerostris extrusa. Next base: position 3,863 of record BPLR01004449.1, on the reverse strand, counting down.
TGCAGCTTAAGTTAAAATTTTTTATTTATTATTATTATTTTTAAAAGTAAATTCAAAACATTATTTTATAAAATCAATGTTACTATAAATGTAAAATTATTTTCACCGCTAACATGGTATTCATGCAAAAGAAAGTAATCCCCCTATTGCACTCTGCATTATTACGCTAATTTATGTAGCGCCATCTACCGCAGTTAAATGTAACTTCAATTTATATTTACTTTGAATATTAAACAATTATTTTTTTCTTTGTCACTATTTATTCATCCTAGTCCATTTCTCATGGAAAAAAGAAAATACATATAAAAATATTATGTAAAAATATGTTTTAATTATTATAATTTTTTTTTTTCTGTGATTAAAAATATTTTCTTTTAGAAGTTAAGAATGAAAAATTTTAGAAATCGTGAACCATTATGGAAAAAAAGTTTACGAGTTCTTAAAATATATTTTGAAATCTTCTTGAAATACATATTGCATTTTAAAACTTCAGCATGTGTAGTTAAAATAGAGTCAAAAATACTGGTGTAGATATATATATATATATATATATATATATAAATATATATATATATATAATCGTCTATTCGATCTATATATATATATAATCGTACAATTCGTCTGTTTTCGAGATTAAATAAAAATATATATATATATATATATATATATTGAATAGATATATTCCAACCAGCGACGGTGTGAAAAATTGGCGAGCGGCTCAATCGGACGGATTCAAAAGAGAGGCATCATAGGGAAGGAATGTCATTTAGCAGGATTTTAAATGTAATAAAAAATTTTTAACTATTATACTTTTTTTCTTATAAACAGCTTTGCGTGGTGTATATCTGACTAGCACCACTAACTAGTAATCAATTCGTCTGTTTTCGAGATTAAATTAAATATTTACTACTGCTATCTATGATTAGATTATACGTATCTTTGCTATTTTCTTTCTCTGAACTTATAACCCAAAAGTTAATTAAAATTCATTTAGAAGAAGGTTTTGAATGTCTTTTCTAGACAAGTCCTCAAAAAACTTTTGAAGCCGATTCATGGTAAATTTATGGTGAAACTCAGTTGTTTGTGGAAAAGTGTACATAGTGATATGTGATGAAAAGAAGATGATTAGCCAAAATGGATATAGAATCCTTTTCCTTTTTAAAATAATAAATTATTGAACCTAATTCAGTTCAGGAGGCCTGATGGCCGAGTGACCAGCTCTCTGGTTTCCGGGTTCCGAGTCCCGCAGGGCCATGGTGGTTCAGAATCCATTTTAAATTGTAGGTCTCACTTTAATATGGCTATAGAGTGCAACCCTATATACAACCCTACTTCGTAAAGATAATATCTTCTCCTATATCCTTTTGGAATCTGCCCGGCGGGCAGATGGCCTTGGCCCACCATGGAATGTTGCGCCGTTGAGGAATAATTCAGTAAAAAGAATGCATTTTTAAAAACTCTATCGTGTGTGTAAACTATATTTAGTAACTTTTATGATCTTTGCCGATATGTCTATGTATTTAATGACACATATTACAATGATTGGAGACCTGACGGCCGAGTGACTAGCGCTTTGGCACTGGATGCCACAGGTTTTTCGGATTCGATTCCCGGCGATGTCATGGATACTTGTGACCAGTGGTTCGGAATCCACTTTAAATCGTAGTCCCGGTCTAATATGACCATTGAGCGTTGGACATAGGGCTGATAATCTCCTTTAAAAAAGAAAACATTTGCTTATCTCGAGATTTGCCAGTGAGGCAGACTGGCCTTGGCCCATCGCTGACGCTGTTGTGCCACTGATGATGAATGTATGTTTTATTTTATTTACCCCATATTGCTATATAACTATAAATTCAAGTTTTATGCACAGACAATCCATGCAGTATTTTCCTGAACATCTAATGCATGGAGAAAAAACTACCGACAGATAACACTCATCTAAATTTAGAAAAAAAAATGCCAAAAGAATTCTATTTACAAAACGATTTTCTTTTCCACACCAAATCCAAAAGTATCACTCGGCGATAACGCAGCCCAGCACAGAGTAATCCATCACCGCTATCGAAAACCTACATCTTAATCGTGTGTCTGCCCCGTGGTGAACGGAAGACTCAAAAACAAAGACATAAACGGGCCTAAACTGCTGGCACTAATGGACAATAAGCACTAAAACCTTACTCAACAAGAACAATTGCTGAAGCACAGTAACAAAAACAATAAATAAAAAAGACACCACCAGAACCACGTAAATGGTCTTCCAAAGTGCTGTACGCACCCATTCTGGAGGTGGGGAATTGAGAAGGGGTTTGAATGCTGGTGCAAGTCAAATTGCAAGAAAGCTTCAGAGCTTAATGACAGACAGAAGATATAATTTGCCAGAGAAGGGGGTGCCGCAAAATATGCTGTCTCTCTATCTCTATCTACTTTTCTTTTTTCTTCTTCTTTTCTGACTGTGCTACGGAGAAGGTCTAAAAGAAAAGTAGGTGTGGCCGTGTCAATTAGCCTCTGTTTGTGTTGGATTCTGAAACCGTTCCTTCGTTGGAAAGGAAATGTATTTAATGATTGACGATTACAGAAACACAGATGTCCTTTCTTCTGGAATCAGCCAGAAGCCCTTTCCCGCATCTACAGTACAGATGCGTTTATCAGGTATGTAATTTCTTTCTGTGGATTGTTTTCTCTTTTTGATGCAAGCAATTTTTTTTTTTCCCTTTTCCTCCTCCCTTCTTGGCTTGCATGAAGAAGAAGAAGAAGATCCTTCTAACTTTTTTTTTTATTTATTTATTATTATTTATTTTGTTTTTTTGCTTTCTATCTTTTGGGATGGAATGAAGAACTCGACCCGAGGTTGTCCCAAACTATAATCAGTACCAAAAAATAATAATACACATAAATGTTCAAAATTGGAACACGTTCTTTGTCGCAAAGGGGGCATAATTCGAGGTGTTTTTCTGACCGATTGATTTTCGGGGAACGTTTCATTATGTGGAGAGAGAGATTTCAATCTACTCCACGTAGGGCCTGACCTTATTTAATTCGAAGGTTCAACAGGCATTCGAATGCGAAGCAGAATATTTAACAAACCACAAGCTCTCCATTTTTTTTTTTTTTTTTTTTTCATACGTTGAATAAACTAACTTGAATCATATCAGGAGTTATTATCTTATTACATAATTTAGTAATTACATATCTCCATAAAGAACTCTCTTGAATATATTGTTCATGGTGTCACTTTTAAATATCTAATTAGTTTATCTGCAATAAAATCTATGTGGGTGATGTGTAATCTATGTGATTAAAAAAATAAAGGATGTCTTTTTTTTTTTTTTTTTTTTTAATTTTGTTTTCAACTTTACATGATTAACAAAAAATTCAATATTTCAATTTAGCAAATATTTGTAGGAAAAAGGAAAGCTTATTTATGTTTTCCATCGTTGTGGTCAAAGGAGACTTAGAAGATTAATATAGTGTGTGATACTTTTGAAAATGTCCCTGATAATTTGCGATACGTTATTCCCTTAGGTTGCTCCACATGAAATGAAATTTTGAGTGCACAATTTTTAAAATGTCACAAGCCTTCTCTATAATTCACATGGATATATTTTAATCAAATATGTGTCCCGATAGCTGAGTGACAAGCGGGCATTATCGCCAGGTTTTGGATTCAAATCCCGGACCTGTGCATGGATATTTGTATTGAATCGGAATCCACTTTAAACTGTAGGTCCAGGTCTATTATGACTGTGAAACATTGTATGTAAGGCTGACAAATCTACCCTGTAAAAGCCCTCCCTTGTTTAGGAATCTCCCATTTAGCAGACGGCCTTGATCTAACATGGATTGTAGAGCGGAGAGTAAGT
>BPLR01004448.1:0-24753 GCA_021605095.1 Caerostris extrusa | reverse complement strand
ACATCCAGTGTCGCCCACTACAAAGTTAAAATGTATTTGAACTTGAGTGGATGAATAAATGTATATTATTAACGATTGAAAATTTGAACAAGATATATAGGGAAAGTGTGAGCTAATAGAAGGAATAAAATGAAGAAAAAAAAAAAAATTTTTTTTTCATTATTCGGATAGTTTGATGTTTACTTTTTGATAATTTTTCGTTAACTCACCCGTCAAAACTTCCGCGCCTTGTTTTACTTTCAAAAGTGTGGCGTGCTTAAGTAGTTCCGCGTGTTTCTGTTAAGAAAATTGTTTGCTTTTCATTTTACGATAAGTAAATACTATTACAACAGCTCTCGTAATGACGTTCATACTGGAAGAAACGTGATATAATTGACCTACATTTTAATGCTAATCAAATTTTAAACAGCGGTAAGTATTATAAAAGGGCATTTCAAAATGAGATATGAGCTTATAAATTAACAAAATTATAAATTGAGAATAACTTTTTTTTTTTATTGTACATAAACTTTTATTCAAGTTAATATTAAAAACAAGCAATATAAAAAAATTTTAAAGTCAATTCCTACTTTTTTTCACAATATTGCAGGAAAGTCCTTTATAAATAATTTTCATTCATTTTTTAAGTTTATCTGGCACCATCTATTGGTATATATGTGCAACTTAAATCTAAAAAAAGAATTAAATTAATTAATTTAATTTAATTACTGAATTAATATTTAAAAAAAACTGTATTAACATCCAGTGACATCCACTACAAGTTCAAAAAAAGAAATGTATTTGAACTTGAGTGGATGAATAAAATGTATTTATGAACGATTTAAAATTTGAACCAGATATATATAGGGAGAGTGTGAGCTAATAGAAGGAATTGAAATAAAAACTTTAAACTTCTGCTTGTGTAGTTTTTTTTTCTAAAAAAAAAGAGCACAAAACCAGAATGGCGATATTACAAGACTATATTTTTTTACTTTTTTTTTTTTTTGTGTGTCTGTGTAACGTTGGTGAACCTCGCGTACAAAAGAAAGAAGGAGAGGGAGGGGGGGTACACAGCTAATAATTTTTGTAGTATTTACCATTAGATCTTCACATAAGTGGTGTCGTTAGAAATGGCTCGCAGAGAACTAACTTATGATTTAATGAGTTGATTATCAAAATTGATTAACATGCTTAACTAAACGCTAACTCAAAATTTTTTCCATTTATGGGAACCGAGATTTTTATCAGAATCGAGTCATAAATAATATGTCCACTAATTCTTATGTCAGAATTCCTGTAGCTTTTAAAGTTCCAAATATTTCATTTATTAACTGAAAAATATATTATCATATTCTTACTATTACTAAGAAGAAAGTAAGAAAATTTTCTTGATTTCATTGAAAATCTGAAAAATTGCTGAATAGGGACAGTTGGGATCGTCAAAAAATGTCTTACGCCAAATGACGGGTGCGATTATAGTTGAAGAGAAGTGCAACCCAACCACGGTAGCTCGATTTCGTGAAACAGAATTTGAATAAAAAACAAGTAGTATAAAAACAAATTTTTTAAAGTCAATTCCTTTTTTTTTTTTTTTCACTATATTGCAGAAAGTCCTTTATAAATAATTGCTGTTTTTTAAGTTTATATGGCGCCATCTATTGGTAGATACATACAAGTTAAATCAAAAACTAAAAACTAATTAATTAAATTTAATTATTGAATTAATATTTGAAAAACTACATTAACATCAAGTGTCATCCACTACAAGTTAAAAAAAATGTATTTGAACTTAAGTAGAATTGAATAAAAAGCATTTCATGAACGATTGAAATACATATAGGGAGAGTGTTAGCTAATAGAAGGAATTGAAAAGTATTTTATTAACGATTGAAAATTTGAAAAAGATTTATATATATAGGGAGAGTGTGAGCTAATATAAAGAATTGAATAAAAAAAAAATGTTTGAAACTTTAGCAATTTTAAAGGGAAAAGTGAAGAAAAATTTTTAAATTTAAAAATTTTACAAATTGTACTTACCGGGATGCTGAAATTTAAAAACGCGTAGGCCACATTGGATTGTATACCACCATGAATAATGTTCATTTCTCTAAAAACTCTTCCAATCAGTCAAGATATACAGCGCACATTCATCTCATCAACTTTTGGAATGCTTTATTCCAGTCGTAAGTGAATCTCACATTTTAGATTTCATTTTAGATTTCATTTCTCATTTTTGATTATGAAAAACATGAATTTTAACGAATGGAATTTTTACATTTTGTGTTACACCATTAAATTTCGCTCTGCATCTTCACAATATCTATCAGATTTATTTTTCGTAACCGTTATTTTTCGTCACCATATGATTTTCACAATTAAAATACACGACAATCTTAGAATAAAACCTTCACCAAGCGTACAGCATTCAATAATTTTCAACTTGCATTGACATTCCAAATCCCTGAAGAAATCCCTGTTGTAGCACTTTTCTTACAATTTTAAAAATGGCTGAAGTATTTGTTTCCAAAATAAAATTCTTTAATAGCAGACATCGCTAATCGAAAGACTTTGGACAGCACGCAAGAAATGAAAGCAACTTTAACAACAACATGAACTGGTAACGAATGAAATGAATCGTTATTAAAATTAACAGTTTCTAATTCTTCTAGAACTTTCCAACAAATAATCTTGGCCCATCAAAACCACGAAATTAATCATGGCAAACAGACATTAAGAGATACCTCGCCACATTTGGTGATTTTCGCTCACTTGACAGCCAAAAAAGGCGTCAAATCCCAACGGCCCCTATTTTTGCCATTTGCCTGAAAACCTTTTTTGAAAACAATAAAAATAACCCAAACTGTTTATTTAAATAATAATAAACTTTATAAATGATATAATTTAAAAATAAAAGTTTGATCAATAATCATCATGAATGGCTAAAAAATTTTAAAAACTTCTCTATAAAATTACGTCATTTTGTTTTTGTAGGCGTTTTAAATTTTCTAAACCAATGACATCAAACATCGTATAATGAAGTTTTCTATTCGTTTTTTACTCCTCAAATTTACTAATGAGCTTCAATTCAAAGTAGCTTTATTGATTATTGGTTTTTTTTAAATTTTGTGTATCTATTAGAAAAGGCGGAGTTTTTCTTTCATTGGTTATTTATTACTAATTGATGAAAATGAAAGGAGTTTTTAAATGTTGTAGTTCAATAAAAACTTTTTATTAAATTCCTTCTATTAGCTCACACTCTCCCTATATATATATATATCTTGTTCAAATTTTCAATCGTTCATAAAATACATTTTATTAAAATACATTTTATTCATCCACTCAAGTTTCTCATAACTAATTATTAATTAATTAATGATTATTAAATACACTGAAGTGACAAAAAGTCATGGGATAGCAATATGCAAATTTTCAGATGCAGTAGCATCGCGTAGAACAGGTATAAATGCGCAGTGCTTTCGCAGAGCTTTCATTTCTGTTCAAGTTATTCATGTGAAGAGGTTTTGACGTGATGATGACCGCACGACGGGAATTAACAGACTTTGAACGCGGAATGTTAGTTGGAGCTGACGCATGGGTCATGCCATTTCGGAAATCGTTAGGGAATTCAACATTCCCAGATCCACTGTGTCAAGAGTGTGTCGAGAGTATGAAATTTCAGGCATAGCATCCCACCATGGACAGCGCAGTGGTCGACCGCCTGCACTTAACGACAGGAGACCGGCGACGTCTCCGCAAAGAGTCGTAAATTCTAACAGACAAGCAACACTTTCGTCAAATAACCGCAGAAATCAAAGTGGGACGTACAAGGGACTTGTCTGTTAGAACTGTGCGGAGAAATTTGGCTTTCTTGGGCTATTCCAGCAGAAGACCGACTGGAGTGCCTTTTCTGACAGAACGACATCGCTTGCAGCGACTCTCGGGGGCACGTGAGCATATCGGTTGGTCCCTAGATGAATGGAAAACCGTGGCCTGGTCCTATGAGTCACGATTTCAGCTGGTAAGAGCTGATGGTAGGGTTCGAGAGTGGCGCAGACCCCACGAAGTCATGGACCCAAACTGTCAGCAAGGCACTGTTCAAGCTGGTGGTGGCTCCGTAATGGTGTGGGCTGTTTTTTCATGGCATGGACTTGTTCCTCTGGTGCGACTGGGACCGAACATTGACTGGAAATGCTTATGTTCAGCTACTTTGGAGATCACTTGCAGCCATTCATGGACTTCATGTACCCAAACAACGATGGGATTTTTATGGATGACAATGCGCCATGTCACCGGGCCACAACTGTTCGCGATTGGTTTGAAGAACATTCTGGACAATTCCAACGAATGATCTGGCCACCTAGATCGCCCGACATGAATCCCATCGAGCATTTATGGGACATCATCGAGAGGTCTGTTCGTGCCCAAAATCCTGCCCCCATCAACGCTTTCACAATTATGGACGTCTATCGAGACAGCATGGCTCAATATTCCTGCAGAAGACTTCCAACGACTTGTTGAGTCCATGCCACGTCGAGTTGCTTAGTACTTCGCCAGGCGAAAGGAGGGCCGACACGATATTAAGAGGTATCCCATGACTTTGTCACTTCAGTGTAATCTCACATTTTAGATTTCATTTTAGATTTCATTTCTCATTTTTGATTATGAAAACATGAATTTTAACGAATGGAATCTCTTACATTTTGTGTTACACCATTAAATTTCGCCTGCATCTTCACATATATCTATCAGATTTATTTTCGTAACCGTTATTTTTCGTCACCATATGATTTTCACAATTAAAATACACGACAATCTTAGAATAAAACCTTCACCAAGCGTACAGCATTCAATAATTTTCAACTTGCATTGACATTCCAAATCCCTGAAGAAACCCTGTTGTAGCACTTTTTCTTTACAATTTTAAAAATGGCTGAAGTATTTGTTTCAAAATAAAATTCTTTAATAGCAGACATCGCTAATCGAAAGACTTTGGACAGCACGCAAGAAATGAAAGCAACTTTAACAACAACATGAACTGGTAACGAATGAAATGAATCGTTATTAAAATTAACAGTTTCTAATTCTTCTAGAACTTTCCAACAAATAATCTTGGCCCATCAAAACCACGAAATTAATCATGGCAAGCAGACATAAGAGATACCTCGCCACATTTGGTGATTTTCGCTCACTTGACAGCCAAAAAAAAAGGCGCCAAACCCAACGGCCCCTATTTTGCCATTTGCCTGAAAACCTTTGAAAAACAATAAAATAACCCAAACTGTTTATTTAAATAATAATAAACTTTATAAATGATATAATTAAAATAAAGTTTGATCAATAATCATTGAATGGCTAAAAAAATTTTAAAAACTTCTCTATAAAATTACGTCATTTTGTTTTTGTAGGCGTTTTAAATTTTCTAAACCAATGACATCAAACATCGTATATAACAAGTTTTCTATTCGTTTTTTTACTCCTCAAATTTACTAATGAGCTTCAATTCAAAGTAGCTTTATTGATTATTGGTTTTTTTTAAATTTTGTGTATCTATTAGAAAAGGCGGAGTTTTTCTTTCATTGGTTTATTACTAATTGATGAAAATGAAAGGAGTTTTTAAATGTTGTAGTTCAATAAAAACTTTTTATTAAATTCCTTCTATTAGCTCACACCTCCTCCCTATATATATATATATCTTGTTCAAATTTTCAATCGTTCATAAAATACATTTTATTCATCCACTCAAGTTTCTCATAACTAATTATTAATTAATTAATGATTATTAAATACACTGAAGTGACAAAAGTCATGGGATAGCAATATGCAAATTTTCAGATGGCAGTAGCATCGCGTAGAACAGGTATAAATGCGCAGTGCTTTCGCAGAGCTTTCATTTCTGTTCAAGTTATTCATGTGAAGAGGTTTTGACGTGATGATGACCGCACGACGGGAATTAACAGACTTTGAACGCGGAATGTTAGTTGGAGCTAGACGCATGGGTCATGCCATTTCGAAATCGTTAGGAATTCAACATTCCCAGATCCACTGTGTCAAGAGTGTGTCGAGAGTATGAAATTTCAGGCATAGCATCCCACCATGGGATAGCGCAGTGGTCGACCGCCTGCACTTAACGACCGAGACCGGCGACGTCCGTAAAGAGTCGTAAATTCTAACAGACAAGCAACACTTCGTCAAATAACCGCAGAAATCAAAGTGGGACGTACAAGGGACTTGTCTGTTAGAACTGTGCGGAGAAATTTGGCTTTCTTTGGGCTATTCCAGCAGAAGACCGACTGAGTGCCTTTTCTGACAGAACGACATCGCTTGCAGCGACTCGGGGGCACGTGAGCATATCGGTTGGTCCCTAGATGAATGGAAAACCGTGGCCTGGTCCTATGAGTCACGATTTCAGTTGGTAAGAGCTGATGGTAGGGTTCGAGTGTGGGCGCAGACCCCACGAAGTCATGGACCCAAACTGTCAGCAAGGCACTGTTCAAGCTGGTGGTGGCTCCGTAATGGTGTGGGCTGTTTTTCATGGCATGGACTTGGTCCTCTGGTGCGACTGGACCGAACATTGACTGGAAATGCTTATGTTCAGCTACTTGGAGATCACTTGCAGCCATTCATGGACTTCATGTACCCAAACAATGATGGAATTTTATGGATGACAATGCGCCATGTCACCGGGCCACAACTGTTCGCGATTGGTTTGAAGAACATTCTGGACAATTCCAACGAATGATCTGGCCACCTAGATCGCCCGGACATGAATCCCATCGAGCATTTATGGGACATCATCGAGAGTGTCTGTTCGTGCCCAAAAAAATCCTGCCCCATCAACGCTTTCACAATTATGGACGTCTATCGAGACAGCATGGCTCAATATTCCTGCAGAAGACTTCCAACGACTTGTTGAGTCCATGCCACGTCGAGTTGCTGCACTTCGCCAGGCGAAAGGAGGGCCGACACGATATTAAGAGGTATCCCATGACTTTTGTCACTTCAGTGTATTTTATTCATTCAATTATTAATTATTTTTATTCATTTAATTATTAATTATTATTATTATTTTATTATCAAATATTTTTATTATTCATTTAATATACATATATTGTTCAATTTTTAAAATAATGTAACTACAAATTGGCAATAATGTGAAAAATCGTCTGATTTTAATTTAGCTTATTTTTCTGGATATTATTCTTCTTAATTTTTTACCTTTGAAATTTGAAACGATCGTGTTTGAGTGTTTCTTGTTAATGTATTCTATATTTTTTAATTTTAAATGATCAAAAAGTTTTTAATTAAATTTGAAATATAGCCTAATATATTTGCTTTTGTTATTTTTATCGTATGTATTTGCTTTTATTATATTTGTTTTTATTATTTTGCTGTAATTCGAGATTGCTGTTCTTTTTTCAATTCATTCTATGAGCTCATACTCTCCCCTTATATATTTTTGTTAAAATTTTCAATCGTTCATAAAATAAATATTTTATTTCTCCACTCAAGTTCAAATACATTTTTTTGAACTTGTAGTGGATGACACTTGATGTTAATACAGTTTTTCAAATATCAATTCAGCAATTAAATTTAATTACTTAATTTTAGTTTTTTTTTTACATTTAAGTTGCATATGTCTACCAATAGATGGCGAAAGATAAACTTAAAAAAATGAATGAAAATTATTTATAAAGGATTTTCTGCAATATAGTGAAAAAGAAGGAATTGACTTTAAAAAAATTTGTTTTTATATTACTTGTTTTAGATAAAAACTTGTGAGAATTTTTACCAATTGATTTTTAACTTTTTAGAATGGAATTAAATAAAAGTCTAATATTTTTATTCCTTTAATCAGAATATTTAAAGTTTGTTATTAAGAACTTTTTTAAATAAAAAATTGTATTGCGTGGAATTAATAAAGATAGTTAAATTGGATTAAAATGAAAGAATTTAACGGTAACGAATTAGTATTTCACATTATCATATAATTATTAGTTGATGACATATTTAAAAATCCATGATTTGAAATTAATATTAATTCTCTTTCTGTTAACTCATTATTTTAATAATTAATATTTTTTAATTTTCTCAGAAAAAATATTTCTACAAATACTTCATTAGAGTATTACGATAACTTTTTGCAATAACAATGCAGTTATTTTATTTTTTATTCTTATAAAATATTCTTATTAAAGCTTAGTTTTGTTTTTAATGTTTTTAGTAATTCTAGTTTGTTCTTATGAAGTATTCTTATGATGGTGGTAGTTATTTAAAATTTCAATACATTCCCTTGTGTTTTATTTTTTTATTTTATTTATTTTTATTATTGTTTTTTTTTTACATTTTAGGCATCTACGTACGTTTTATAAGTTTACGTAATATTCGCAATATGTGTTTTTTTTCATATTTCTGATTAAATTATTTTTCCTATTTTCTATAACATTTTTAAATTAGAAAACCAAGTTTTCAAATTTTAGATTCTGTGGGGTATAAGATAAACAAATCCAGTTAAATTACATATTATAATAAGTTTTCTTCCAAACATTTCTAAATTCGAATTTTGTAATTTTGAAATGTTTTCCCAACAGAGCGTGCTAAAATCACATTTTTTTATAATTATTTTAATGTAACCAGCATAATTTCGCGCCATGTCTACAAGTATTCATTAAAATAAAAATATACTTTAAATACACAAGGAAGAATTTTTTAAAACTAATATCAAGTAATTTAATTCAATATATTTTTAAAAATATGAAATGTTTATTTTTATTGTAAAAAGTAAAAATTTCATTTTACTTTAAGATAGAATATTCCTTGAATGTTATCTCAGAAAAAGACTTGTGAGTTTGTTAACTCAGTAAACTTCTGATATAGCGAAAGCTTCTTTTGAAGCACAACATTCTGAGAGCACTAAGTACTTTTTAATACGATTTTATTAGTTTCATCTGTATGTTTGTTTGTTTGTTTGTAACTGACTCTTTGGGCTCGATTTTTGCCCTACTTTAAGCGATCAGATTTAATTTAAACATTGTAGACCTATCAAGGACCGGCGACAATAAAATATTTTGATAAGTTTATTATCTCATCATGATTAGGATTGCCAGGATGAGTGATTTTATTTTAACTTATGAAGAGCAATTTAACCCAAGCAGAATGAAAGTACCTAAGACATTCAAACCTACGTGGGACAGCAGCACAACGGATAACGCGCCTGACTACAGATCAGAAGATTCCCTGTTCGAATCCTGGCCGGATCGACATATTCGCATTTAGCCTTTGTTTTACTCACAATTAAATTATTGTAAGAACTATAGTTCCAGCCCTCCCGTACCGGGACCTCATTTAAATATTATAGTTTCAAAACACTAAAAAACACGCTTTTAGAGTTAATCAAACTAAAAAGTAAACAATAATTGTTAACATGAGAATAAAATTACTGATGGAAAATTAATGTTACTGTTCTAAAAGCGTGGGGTGCTTTGTATGATCATTTTTAATTTTTCAATAATTTCGGAATGAAACTATTGAAAAATTATAACGATTGATATCGAGCACCCCACGCTTTTAGAGCAGTGACATTCATTTTCTCGTCAGTCATTTTATTCTTACGTTAATAATTATTTTTTACTTTTCAGTTTGATTAACTCTAAAAGCGTGTTTTTTAGTTTTTTAAACTATAATTTATTGATGAGGTTTATCACTATAAATCAGTAAGCCGGAAAGGTTTTGTATTACATTTTAGGAAAAAGAGTTAAGAAATGAGCTCCTCAGAGATCTAGGAGTATTTTTTCTGAATATATTGTGATGGTAAAAAAAAAAATTGGTTCGCTAAACTGATATTTCAATAGTAAATTGATCAATAAGCAGGAATAATGTTAAAAGTTCTAATGGATACTCCACATCGACATTTATTGAAGTCTTATCAATAGAAATCGAAGTTATAAAATATTCTTCCATCATAGAAAGAATAATTTACTTTTTTTCGAAAATTATTTATTTTTCTTGCAAACGATAATGACTTAAACAAATTAAATTCATTGTGGATCTTTTTTCAATTCCTTCTATTAGCTCACACTCTCCCTATATATATTTTTGTTCAAATTTTCAATCGTTCATAAAATACTTTTTATTCATCCACTCAAGTTCAAATACGTTTTTTTTCTTGAACTTGCAGTGCATGAAACTTGATGTTAATACAGTTTTTTTTTAAATAATAATTCAGTAATTAAATTTAATTAATTAATTTTAGTTTCTTTTAGATTTAAGTTGCATGTATCTACCAATAGATGGTGCCAGATAAACTTAAAAATGAATGAAAATTATTTATAAAGAACTTTCTGCAATAGAGTGAAAAAAAAAGTAGGAATTGACTTAATTTTTTTTTTTATATATTACTTGTTTTGGTGAATATTAGTTCTAATTCATTATTAAATCGAAAATTTTTTTGCGTCGAATGATAAACGATATTTTAATTATATGAGCAGCAAATAGGAAAACACATTATTTTTTTCAAAACTAAAAGGCTTTCAGCTAAAACTTCTTGAAAAATAAAAATTAATTATTTTAAAATTTTATCGAAATCTATTCATTAATTTGAATATAAGTTAATGGATTCCGTTTTAGGTATTTTACATAGCTACAGGCAATAAACGATATAATGAATATATAAATTAAAAAAATGTTAGCATTATACAAGAATAGAGATGAATCTATTGTTAGCTAGAAAATAATTTTCTTTGAGATAAATAGATAATATTTTTCATTTAGATAAATAGATTGGTTTTTAAAATTTTGTAGAACATTAAAATAGAACTTTGAATTTACAATTAATCGCTATATTTCATGTCGAATTTATGAAGGTATTATATTACATTATTTAATAAATTTTTTTTTTTCATTTTTAAAGCATTCATTTTTTCATATTAAATTTTCATTTCGTAGTTTATAAATATATTTTATTATTTTACTTGCTGATTATTTTTTGATTGCAAAATCATAAACTGAATTGCTGTATAATTTCCTAAATGGAAGCAAGTTGGTAGTTTCGAAAATAATTTAGATTTAATAATCTAAATTATTTTTTGAACTACCAACTGGCTTTTGAACTACCAACGTTCTCAAACCTCCGTTAATAAACTCACAGCTTTATTGACACACGCACAAACACCATACACATACAATTAGAGCCATACAATATTTAACACTTTTAAAGACAGAAAATTATAGATTATGGAAGGGAAACGCGCAGGGTTGCGCAAAATATACTTCCTCTCCGGTGAGAGTCTGTAGGCCAACTAATGCGCAGGGATGAGTTAAATAAACTTCTTCAGGGGATGAGATACTATAAATTAAACGTTTCTCAGCGGAAGCGCAGGTTGCACAGTACTTCCTCTCGGGTGAAAATTTCGAAGCCTACTGATCATTTCTCTTGGACGCCACAGGGAGCGTTCTTTGTCAGTGCTTAGGAAGAAGCATGGTTACAAATATGTATTTGAAGTGTTAAATTTTGTGAAGCATTTTTTAAATAAAAATAAAAAGAATTTTTATCTTTCGAAGTGCAGATGATATTTTGAAATACATTGTAGTATTTTATAACATCAATAAAAATTGAAATCTCAAAAATGTTTTTATGCAATATATTAGATTATTTGGCCATTTTTTTAATAAAAAATGTTTCACATTCAATTGAAATCAAACGCACGTACTAATTGCATTAACTATACATATAAAACCATAAAAAAAATTTAATGTCCATTGGTATTTCATACACTAACGTAAAATCTATCAAAAAGAAGTCCTTTTTTTTTTCTTTCTTTTTCTAAAGCACTGTTTAATCAAAACTCGCGAATTTTTTTTTTAAGAGGTTCATAATTAATTTATCACTTATTATATTCTTATGGCGATAGTTGAATGCTAAAGCGAGATGGATGCACATTGGCCATGACGTTTTCCTGAAAATTGAAAATTGCGGCTCTCATCTTAAATACATAATACCTCTATGTATGTTCTTGCTGCATACTAGCTCCGAGCTCTAACACAGTTAGAAAATTTATAAATTGGCAATTAAGAAATTTAAACATATACATGCGCATAAGCGCGCATCCACACGCATCCACACACACACACACACATATATATATATATATATATATATATATATATATATAATGAGAATGCATACACATACTATCCGTACATGTATACACCTATCTATGCATGCATCTATACATGCATGCTTACACCAATACATGCTATGCACCTATACATGCATGCATACACCTATATACATGCATGCATCTATACATGCATGCATGCACCTATACATGCATGCATGCTATACATCATACATGCATGCATGCACCTATACATGCATGCATGCACCTATACATGCATGCATGCACCTATACATGCATGCATGCACCTATACATGCATGCATGCACCTATACATGCATGCATGCACCTATATACATGCATGCATGCACACTATACATGCATGCATGCACCTATACATGCATGCATGCACCTATACATGCATGCATGCACCTAGTATATATGCATGCATGCATGCTTACCTATACATGTATGTATGCATGCATCTATGCATGCATGCATGCACCTATGCATGCATGCATGCATGCATGCATCTAATGCATACTTACCCTATATATGTATGCATACACCTATACATACATGCATGCTTACACGAAAATGTTTCGAATTATTAACGTCAAACCAATTATACGCATATTAAAAAAAAATAGCTGAGAAGTTTAAAAGGTCATTTTATTATTTTTAAAAATAGATAAAAAAAAAAAACCCAATTATTTTCTAATATTAATGTAACTAATTTTATATTAAATCAAAAAGTCCGATTCTATTCAGATTAAAAAAATAATTTTCCATTTGATTTGGTGAAGCAAATCATTAATTAAATTTTTATATAAAAAAATTCATTGAAGTATAAAATACATACATTAAAAATGAATAAAACACAAATAATTAAAAATTATTTGTGGTTTTTTTTTTTTTTTAAAGTTTATTAATTAATATTTTATGAAGTCAAATTACGATAATTTTCATTTGAGAAAAATATTGAATTGAATTTTTTTGATACATAATAAATATTTTTAAAATGAGAAAATCTAGTTAAAAGCATTAAAAAATTCAGTTATAAAGATTAAAAACTAATTAATAAATAATTTAATTGGTTTGATTTAAGTTTCCGCTTTCAACTGGCTCGTGCGACATCAAAGTTATCTCGTTTGAGCAAAAACAGATCTATATTATGTACTTTTTAATTTAGAATCGGGTCTCCAATCAATATTTCTTTTGAATATCTCTTAAACTTATAAATTTCTTTTCAAATTATTATAATATCTTAAGGGTTGACGACATAAGAAAGCCAACGGCATAAACATTTCGGTGAGTTATAATTATGTTTTTTCACAAAGGCTTTTGATCTTTAATATTTAAAAAAAATATTGAACAAATTTGGTTATTATTATTTATCTATTACTATTATTTTTATTTTTCATAAAGGCACTTAATCTTTAACGTTTAAAAAAAGAATATTGGACACATTTGACTAAATTTGTTATTAGTTTTGGAAAAATTTTCCTTTGACTAGAGAAAAATTTAATAATCATAATAATAATAATTTAACCACAGATATCGTTCATGAATGGAAAGTATCATTTAACTTAAGGGAAAGTCAAAAACATTTATCAGATCTCTACAAAAATCACACATCACACTAAGTTGACTGCGTTAAAAATCCTGGGATTCGAAGTTGAAAAATTTCTAGATGCCGGTCAACTAACTTTGTTCAGTTCTTTTCGAACCATTTCCAACGACATCATTTACGTCAATATCTAATGATAATTACATTATTATTATTATTCAAATTTTTTTTTGTCGACCCTACACTTAACAAGTTGGCTGAAAGGTTCGTAGGCTGACACATAGATGGCGCTACTAGTATTAAATCCATATGATTTTTAGTTAGCCCTAACCTTCAAAAGGCACGTGTATAAATTTGACAGCTGTTGCACTATTAGTATGTGAGTTATAGCATTTTAGGGAAGTTATAGCATTTTTAGTTCATCAAGTGCAGTCCACTCGGCTGACTGTCGATTGGACTCCGGTGTGAAATGATGGAACCATGTTTCATCCATTGTCACATATCGATGCAAAAATTCGGGTTTATTAAGGTTGAACAGCTCCAAACACTGCTTAGAATCATCAATTCGTTGTTGGTTTTGGTCGATTGTGAGCTCGCGCGGCCCTCACTTTGATCAGAGCTTTCGCATATCAAATATTCATTCACGATATGTCAACACGTTCTTTTGATATCTTTAGGGTCTCAGCTATCTCAATCAACTTCAATGTTCGGTTATCAGATGTTATTTTGTGGACTTTTTGATGTTTTCGTCGATAACAGCCTCTTTGGGGCGTCCACTGCGTGCATCTTCCTCGGTGCTCATTTCGCCTCGTTTAAATTTAGCAAACCACTTCTCTACGGTTGATTTTCCTGGTGCAAAGTCCGAATAATGTTTATCAAGCCAAGCTTTGGCTTCAATAGTATTTTTTTTCGACAAAAAGCAATGCTTTTTAATTAACACAGGAAATTCCTTTTTATCCATTTTTTCAAACTAACAAAGTTGCTTCACTAAAAATGCTATAACTCACATACTAATAGTGCAACAGCTGTCAAATTTATACACGTGTCTTTTGAAGGTTAGGGCTAACTAAAAATCATGTGGATTTAATACTAGTAGCCTACGAATTCTTCAGCCCACATGTTATGTATCGAACATACCCACCGGGATGGTGAGGGAGGACAGTGTCTTTCCAGGGGGACTTCTTTGGGTAACTACACCGCATATGCCTTTTTGTATGGAAGAAATTCCGGGAAACTCCCACCAGGCAGCGCGACTATCGGTGCGAGACACTTTTTACCCACTCTCACAATGACCATCGATCTCCTGCTTTTCTGAAAGTATTGATTACAACAATGTCACCAGCGGATTCAAACCTCTATGTTCCAGCACACTAGCTGTACACGCAGCCATTGAGCCACGAATAGTGCATATTTTTCACTTGAAACAATATTATCTGTAATTGATTAATTATATAAATAAACGCATTGTTTCATGAAATTCTATAGAATTCCTCATAATGTTAATTTGGATCTTAACCAGTAATCTTAAAGTCTTAACCTGGAATACCTAGTAGTCATTTTAATACCAAAAACTTTATATTGCTCTCACAGTCGTTTATGGTCTTAAGACAGTTACGGAATGGAAATTGAAACCGTCTACTTCAGGGATGGGCAAACTTTTTCGGTCGCGGGCCAAGAATCGGAAAAAAAGGTTGGCGGGCCAAGATAAATTTTTCTAAAATTTTAAAAACAATATACAAGTATTACAATTTAAATATGTTAATGACATGAATGAATTTGCGATGAGACCCGCTGGTTTATCTTTTACAATTTATTTACAGGTTCATTCATCATTAAAAGCACAGCACTCTTACGTTTTTTAATCGCCATTTTGGGGTTGAAATATTTTACGAATAACCCAAACAAACACTAGCTACGCTATACTTTTAATAATTTCCTCACTATTCACAATGATGCTATATGACCACAATCTTTCCATACGAAATCAATATTAGAACTCGTGCCAAAAGAAAAATCCGCTGGAGCTTAAAATGCGCAGTCTGCCACATGTGAGGTCTAATTCACCTATATTGGATTCCCCGTGTCTGCTCCCCGGAGAAAGAGATAACGCTTGTTGGCGCCAGTCTGCAGCTATAACTAACGAAGAACTTCCGCTTTTAACACTTTGCCGATTGAAAGCTGTCTGTGCTTGCTATTTCAGTCGATTTATGTTTTGTAAAACAAAAATAGAGAAAGTAAAAAGATCATCAGCCCTTTGATTAAAAAAATTTTCTTCCTTTTTTTCAAAGTAGAAAAGTAGATGAATATATAATATATAAATACATATTTCTTTTAATTTGCCTCGGAGCGGCAAATTAAAATTCTATCCGCGGGCTGGATAGAATCTTCCGGAGGGCCGGAGTAGCCGCGCGGGCCGTAGTTTGCCCATCCCTGGTCTACTTGTAAAGCAGCCATAACCAACTCGATCCGTCAAGCCATGGTGGGGCATTATCTCTGGATGAAGTATAGTGGTATGGTTGCTTGATTTATTCTTCGTTGGGGGGAGATATCCGACTCATCACAGCTCATCCTTGTATAATTAGTGTAAATTGGTGCATTGGGCTGTTCTGTGGATTTCAAGGTAACTGCAATAAATATAAATTCAAGTGCAAATGTAGAGCCACTTCAACTTATAATGCTTTAGAGTAGCTAACAGTTGTAACTCTCAAACTGTGGGGTGCGAGTCTCAAAAAGGCAATGGATTAAAAAAAAGGTGGGCGATTTATTTTCCACAGGAAATAAATTCGATGAAATCATAAAGAAATTGATAAAAAAAAAGTATGGAAGAACTTTTTGATGTGCTCAGTCTTAAGTATATAGGATTTCATAAATACTTTTTGCTGGCAACTAACTGCTAAAAATTCCTAAAATAGAAAAAAAAAAAAAATTCTCAAATCACAGCTGAAAAAAAGGGATTTCTTAGAAACTTGAGAATTTTTGGAAAATACATCATGTTTTTAAAACTAGTTCTTAAAAACATGGTTATTCGTAAAATTCAATTATTTAATTCTTTTGGAGTAAGAAGTGTAATATTTGTCAATAATTTATTGTTTCTTTTCAACAACAAAAAAAATTTATTTCTTGTAACCTCATACTGTGAATACTTTTATTGTGTGGAAAAGAAGCTATTCATTGTTTTAACCTCACAATAAATTGGATAAACCATCTGTGTCAAACATTTAATGGTGTAAAAAGATTATTTTACAGAGGGAAAGGGCACAATACTTTACCGGCCGAAAAGATAAGAAGTTTAAAAATCATTGGTTTTACATTATAAACATAGAATAGGTTTAATAAATGAACTGGTCAGTTTAAGACGTTGAAGAAAATGCGAATGCAATTTTCAGCAATTCAATCAAGTAAAAATTTTTAACACGACGTGGTATATTATGCATTGTGTAACAATCACGGCAATGTTATTGCACAAAATTATTGTAATTATTGTCGTAAATTCGTATATGGATAAATTAAAAAAAAACAACAATAATTTATTTAGAAAAAAAAAAATATGTACTGATAGTCGTGATGAAGTTATTGTTTATTGTTAAATAAAATTAAATTTCTGGAAATTTATGAGGCTCATATGTGGAAGAATATACACTCAAGAGCCAAAACATTATGACCACCCCTACATTTTGCAATGAACTCACCTGGATGACGTAGAAGGCACGTGATCAGGTGGAAGGGGTATTTAACTGCTGCTGGAGAATCTGAAGAATCATTCTTTCACTGTGTTTCTTACTTCTGTGTGTGATGGGAAAGGCTGCGGA
Source organism: Caerostris extrusa (assembly GCA_021605095.1). Taxonomy (NCBI): domain Eukaryota; kingdom Metazoa; phylum Arthropoda; class Arachnida; order Araneae; family Araneidae; genus Caerostris; species Caerostris extrusa. The sequence goes on along the minus strand of BPLR01004448.1, from coordinate 7,283 downwards.
TCTAAGGTACTTTGATAGAGGGCAGATTGTAATGGCTCGAAGGCTCGGAACAAGTATTTCGAAACTGCGCGACTCGTGGGTTGTTCGCGATCTACAGTTGTTAGTACTTAAGTGGAGGAATGACGGTGAAACCAGCACTAGACGATATGGTGTTGGACGTCCACACGCTATCAAAGAAAAAGGTCGTCGGAGACTGTCTCGCATGGTGAAGCAAAAACCGGATCCAGACAGTGACTCAGCTGACAGCCCAATACAATGCAGGGCCAAGTAGAATAGTATCGGAGCACACTGTTCAGCGGACACTGCTGGATATGGGGCTACGCAGCAAACGTCTAACTCGTGTGCCCTTGCTGACCAAGCGTCATCGCCAACTTCGCCGGGACCGGGAACGTCGTGACTTGTCCATGGTTCAGTGGGAGAGAGTTGCCTGGTCAGATGAATCGCGGTTTGCCATTCATCATGCCGATGGCCGTGTCAGGATACGCCGTCTTCCAGGCGAACAGTTGCTCCCTCGATGTACAGTAGGTCATACACAGGCCGGTGGTGGCGGTATTATGCTTTGGGGGACGTTCTCTTGGGCGTCTCTGGGACCCGTGGTTGTGGTAGAGCAAACCATAAATGCTACAGGGTATCTGAACATCATTGCGGACCAGTTGCACCCTCACATGGCCTCTGTTTTCCAGCTGGAAATGGAATGTTCCAACAGGACAACGCCCCTTGTCACAAGGCTAAAATTGTGTTGGAGTGGTTCCAGGAACATGATGCTGAATTCCAGTTAATGTCCTGGCCCGCCTAACTCACCGTATCTCAATCCGATAGAACACATTTGGGATGTCCTGGGACGGCAGCTCAGAGTTCAAAGACCACCAATTCGCAATATCTCGGATTTGCGTGACCGTTGCTTAAACATCTGGTACAATCTGTCTCCGGCCATCTACCAAGGACTTGTGGCATCCATGCCAAGGCGGATTGAAGCTGTGTTGCGCGCCTAAGGTGGGCCAACTCGTTATTGACAGTTATTATGACTCGTTAGGTCATAATATTTTGGCTCTTGAGTGTATATAAGAACAGAACACAAGAAGCAAAAGAGAACTTACAAGGAGTAAATTAGAAGCACGAGAAAAGCTACTACTGTCGATCTCTACAGGCAAATTGGACAACAAAACCATAGCTTCCTTAATGCAAAAATCCTGAAGTACTTTCACATTCAGACCTCTAAAAAAGCAAGTAATATATATAAAAATTTTAAAGTCAATTCCTACTTTTTTTTTTTTTCACTATATTACAGAAAGTCCTTTATAAATAATTTTCATTCATTTTTATAAGTTTATCTGGCGCCATCTATTGGTAGATATATGCAACTTTAATCTAAAAAAACTGAAATTAATTAATTAAATTTAATTCATGAATTAACATTTCACAAAACTGTATTAACATCCAGTGCCATCCATTCAAAAAAATGTATTTGAACTTGAGTGAATGAATAAAAAGTGTTTTATGAACGATTGAAAATTTGAACAAGATATACATATAGGGAGAGTGTGAGCTAATAGAAGGAATTTAAAAAGAGCAAGAAATTGTTCAAATATTCAATTTTATACCGGTCTCGATTGCATATATGCAACACATCTAAGGTAAAACAAATACGTTTCGAAGAAAATAATCGTGTAGATAATAGCGAAAAGAGATACATTTAATCTAAATCTAAAAATCTGGTATTGGTATATCTGCCAGTTCAATGATACCTGATTGCCAACTGGCCAGCGCTCTGGCCTTGGTACCACAGGCTGCAGATTGGAATGCTGGCAGTGGCATGGAGGCTTGCTAGTGGTTCTGAAATCCATATTAAACTGTAGGTCCCGGTCTGTTTAGCCTAAGTTTTAGTGTGCAAAAAAATGACCATCGATTGGCAAACCAAACCTCTTTTTTGAAACAGTGTCTACAAAAATGTTTTAAAAAAATTAGCCGAAATTTTAGTGTGCCAAAAAATGACCATCGATTGGCAAACCAAACCTCTTTTGAAACAGTGTCTACAAAAATGTTTTAAAAAATTAGCCGGAGTTTTAGTGTGCAAAAAATGACCATCGATTGGCAAACCAAACCTCTTTTTTTGTGACAGTATCTACAAAAATGTTTTAAAAATTAGCCGGTTTTAGTGTGCAAAAAAATGACCATCGATTGGCAAACCAAACCTCTTTTTTGAAACAGTGTCTACAAAAAATTTTTTTAAAAATTAGCCGGAGTTTTAGTGTGCAAAAAAATGACCATCGATTGGGAAACCAAACCTTTTTTGAAACAGTGTCTACAAAAATGTTTTAAAAAATTAGCCAGAGTTTTAGTGTGCAAAAAAATGACCATCGATTGGGAAACCAAACCTCTTTTTGAAACAGTGTCTACAAAAATGTTTTAAAAAAATTAGCCGGAGTTTTAGTGTGCAAAAAAAAAATGACCATCGATTGGCAAACCAAACCTCTTTTTTGTGACAGTATCTACAAAAATGTTTTAAAAAATTAGCCGGAGTTTTAGTGTGCAAAAAAAATGACCATCGATTGGGAAAACCAAACCTCTTTTTTGAAACAGTGTCTACAAAAATGTTTTAAAAAATTAGCCGAGTTTTAGTGTGCAAAAAAATGACCATCGATTGGCAAACCAAACCTCTTTTTTGAAACAGTGTCTACAAAAAATGTTTTAAAAAATTAGCCGGAGTTTTAGTGTGCAAAAAAATGACCATCGATAGGCAAACCAAACCTCTTTTTGTGACAGTGTCTACAAAAATGTTTTAAAAAATTAGCCGGAGTTTTAGTGTGCAAAAAAATGACCATCGATTGGCATAAACCAAACCTCTTTTTTTGAAACAGTGTCTACAAAAATGTTTTAAAAAATTAGCCGGAGTTTTAGTGTGCAAAAAATGACCATCGATTGGGAAACCAAACCCTTTTTTGAAACAGTGTCTACAAAAAATGTTTTTAAAAAATTAGCCGGAGTTTTAGTGTGCAAAAAAATGACCATCGATTGGGAAACCAAACCTCTTTTTTGAAACAGTGTCTAAAATGTTTTAAAAAATTAGCCGGAGTTTTAGTGTGCAAAAAAATGACCATCGATTGGCAAACCAAACCTCTTTTTTGAAACAGTGTCTACAAAAATGTTTTAAAAAAATTAGCCGGAGTTTTAGTGTGCAAAAAATGACTATCGATTGGCAAACCAAACCTCTTTTTTGAAACAGTGTCTACAAAAATGTTTTAAAATTATCCGGAGTTTTAGTGTGCAAAAAAAAAAATGACCATCGATTGGCAAACCAAACCTCTTTTTTGAAACAGTGTCTACAAAAATGTTTTAAAAAATTAGCCGGAGTTTTAGTGTGCAAAAAAAATGACCATCGATTGGCAAACCAAACCTCTTTTTGAAACCGTGTCTACAAAAATGTTTTAAAAAATTAGCCGGAGTTTTAGTGTGCAAAAAATGACTATCGATTGGCAAACCAAACCTCTTTTTTGAAACAGTGTCTACAAAAATGTTTTAAAAAAATTAGCCGGAGTTTTAGTGTGCAAAAAAAATGACCATCGATTGGCAAAACCAAACCTCTTTTGAAACAGTGTCTACAAAAATGTTTTAAAAAATTAGCCGGAGTTTTAGTGTGCAAAAATGACCATCGATTGGCAAACCAAACCTCTTTTTTTTGACAGTGTCTACAAAAATGTTTTAAAAATTAGCCGGAGTTTTAGTGTGCAAAAAAATGACCATCGATTGGGAAAACCAAACCTCTTTTGAAACAGTGTCTACAAAATGTTTTTTTTTAAAAAATTAGCCGGAGTTTTAGTGTGAAAAAAAATGACCATCGATTGGGAAACCAAACCTCTTTTGAAAGAGTGTCTACAAAAATGTTTTTAAAAATTAGCCGGAGTTTTAGTGTGCAAAAAAATGACCATCGATTGGGAAACCAAACCTCTTTTGAAACAGTGTCTACAAAAAAATGTTTTAAAAAATTAGCCGGAGTTTTAGTGTGCAAAAAATGACTATCGATTGGCAAACCAAACCTCTTGTTTGAAACAGTGTCTACAAAAATGTTTTAAAAATTAGCCGGAGTTTTAGTGTGCAAAAATGACCATCGATTGGCAAAACCAAACCTCTTTTTTGAAACAGTGTCTACAAAAATGTTTTAAAAAATTAGCCGGAGTTTTAGTGTGCAAAAAAATGACCATCGATTTGGCAAACCAAACCTCTTTTGAAACAGTGTCTACAAAAATGTCTTAAAAAATTAGCCGGAGTTTTTAGTTTGCAAAAAAATGACCATCGATTGGCAAACCAAACCTCTTTTTGAGACAGTGTCTACAAAAATGTTTTTAAAAATTACCCGAAGTTTTAGTGTGCAAAAAATGATCATCGATTGGCAAACCAAATTTTCAGTCCACTTTTCAAAATTATTTAATGTGTTTAGATGCCTCTATACCATATTAAGTAGAATTTCGCTTTTTGAAATTAATATATATATATATATATATATATATCATTATACCATTACTGGATTCATTTAAAATTCAAGAAACTTTTTTCACTAAATATTGATAGGGTAGTTATGTAAAAAGCTTATAATATAGGTTTGTTTTTTTATATAAACAGAAAAAATATCGATGTTTATGAAGTATAAAACAGTTTTTTTTTTTATTATAGAATATACCAGTATTACGGCATTTTATGTGTCTTTAAAAGTTCCATTTTTGTGATCGAAATACAGATCTTATATTAGTATTAAGAAGTACTATTTATAAGTATTTAAAACTAGCATTCGAACAATTTTATAAACTCGAATGTTTTCGATGCCAAATGGCATTTAAAATACCTCCATATAAGTAATTCAAGAATTTATGCCATAATGCACCAGTGTAGTCATTGGGTGTTATCATATACAATACATAATTTTTCTTTAAAAATATTTTTTGTTATCTTTAAATATTGCTGTTTTCTGCTTACATAGTAATCAGCGCAGTATGGGATAATTTCTATATATGGATTACTAGCAGACCCGGTCACGCGTTGCTGTGGCTTTCTTGTATTTCAGATTATTAGATTATATAATTGGATACTATAATTGGTATTGTTAAGGAAGTGATTGGTAAAATATTGATGAAAAGTTCAAATTAAGCTTCAACGAATAGAAAATGTTTAATTTTTTATTAATTTAATGAATGAGGGTAGATAATGTTGATTTTTAACATTGTTTTATAATTATTTTACCTAATTTAATTTTAATAATCATTACTTTCATTTAACTAAGAACTAAGCGATGAACACTATTTCTTGTTAATCTGTCTTTCGTCAAAATAAATAAATTTGATGGTTTTCCAACACGTTAGCATGCAACATACAGCTGCCCATGGGAGAAACACACGGATTCTCCAAGTCCAAGCCACAAAATAGCCATTGCCTGCCTTTGCGACTTATTTATTGTCATCGCAAAAGCCAAACGTATCGGAAACTGTAGCTTTTGAAAGGTATTGTAGATTCTGATGGTATCATAGGTATTCGAGGTAACAGGACGACTTCGCCTTTAAACTTTCCAGTCAATATCGTTGCTTCCAAGTGCGTTTCCGGTAATTCTTCTGGATGTTGCATAATTTTTGCAACATACAGAATTGCATAATTGCCGTTGCATAATTTTGGTAGGTTTAAGAGTTACGCAATAGAATGACCATACCTTTTATAGATAAGATAAAATGTACGTCACACAATACGTTGTAGTACTCGAAATTGAAACTTTTAGTCTGCGATCTTGCTGCACTGCTCGAAATATGAAAATCGTCGATTTTGCATTTAAATAAAAAAAAAAAATTCTGAACAAAACTATCCTATCTCTCAAGTTCGAACAAAACACACATTTAAAAAAGTTAAAATCGGTTTGTTAGTTTCTGAGTTCATCCCGGACAAACATCCAGACACGGAATTATATATAATAGATAGGCTTTAGGAGTTTGTTTACTGTCGAAAATTATAACTGTGACTTATACACCTCTGTGAATTAAAGGCATTAAATTACGCTAGTCTCATTAAGAAAAAAAAACTATACAAGTATAAAAATAGACTGTCTACATTGTAATAAGATTCCACAATTCCTCAGTATCCTGACCTGCGAAATTTCAATTAAAAAAATTCTTTGGAAATATTTCTAGAATGCTACACGGCCACTTTTTAAAAACTAAATTTCATTTTTCATATTTGTTTAACCCTAAGCAAAATAAACACTTTTTCTCTGCAGGATATTATGTTTATTATAAAATGTTGCTACTCAAACAATCTTTTGTAATATCTAAAAAAAAATCAAATTATTTAACCTTTTTTTTTTTTTTTTGCTTGTTTTTCGTTGACTTAATCTTAATTTGTTTACTTTTATGACAAAAAAAAAGTCCTCAAATAATATAGTTCTGATGCCATTTTTAAGACAACAAACATGGAAAATAAGCAAACATTTCTGTTATCTGAAATAATGATTTTAAAATAACATTTCAACCTCTAACATGTGGTTTCATTTCCTGGTTTAAAACCACATTCTTAGTATCAAAAAAATCTGCAGATAGCAGTGAACATGCGTGTTTTCATTCCATAATAAATGTGTGCAACCCTTTTGCTTCTTTTGAGAGCATAAAAGGTGAAAAATCGTCGTGGACTGCACATAAAAAACTAATTCATTTATAGTTGTTGTCATTTTTGCATTAACATTTTTTTAAAAACAAAAATGTACAATTTAAGATGTTTGCTATGACAAACAAAATATTTTGTAAAAAAATTAATATATAGAAAATTTTTATTTATTTTAAAACTTTTTATTGTTTGCTAACAATGAGCAATAGGAAGATGTTTTAGTCACTAAAATAACAAAGCAAATATATAAAATAATGAAGTTTGTTTTATTTTAATCCTTTATGTCATTTTTATATATATTTTTATGTAATTGAAATTTCAGAAAATATAGTCAGTGCATACACATTTTATTGACTTAAAGAAATTTACGATTTCAAGGCCCGACTCATGGCTCTGTAGCAACACGCGCTGCTGATGAGAATTAGGTCGGAGGCTCCATCCGCTGGCGACTTTGTTGTAGACACTGTTTCAAAAACGAGGAGGCTCGATAGCGTTTGTAACGTTCAGCCTCTTGCCTCGTGAATCGGACGACCTGGTGGTAATTTTCCGAATTTTCTACCATGTAATAAGCAAAAGCGGGGTAGTTTACACTAAAAGTACCCTGGAAGCCACTGCCCTCCTTTTCCCTCCTGTTTCAGCGACTCGGAGTT
>BPLR01004447.1:0-136325 GCA_021605095.1 Caerostris extrusa | reverse complement strand
ATCATGAACTTAGAAAGGTACTTTTGAGTTGTTTTGCTTTGAAATATTTAGAGCAATATATTTGTTTTATAACTTTAAGATGTTGAGTTTGCTTTTTTATTACGTTTGTAAGTATTTATTTATATTATGATAACACCAGGAAATTTAAAGGATTTTATGTAAAACATTAATTGAGCAAAGGGAATTTTAAAAATTTAAATAACTGTAAAATTTGCAGGATTAAAAGCTAATAACAAGTATAATTAAAATCATAATGAAATTGAAATTGATTGATAATGTCAAAAACGATGAAGTAAAGGAAGATGTATTGTAATATGACTATTTTTTTTTAGACATAATCAATAATGTTTGTATACTGATATTAATTCAATTTTGGATTATAAAAAAAATCCTATTACCAGTTTAATAAATTGGAATGGAAATTTTATAGGAATTTACAAATTTTAATTGAATTTCAAGATTTTGAATTAATTAAATTTACTGTAGCTTTTGAATACATAATCATTCTAAATAGTTAAATATAAATTTAAAGCAAATATAAACTATAACATTTTAAATAATAATTTTTTGTAGGCAAGGAAACTCTAATAAGATGAAAAATTAATGTTTTTTTACGATAAATATTCGATCAAATTTCAAAACAATAATTGAATGTTTTTATAATTATTAACTTTAACCGCGCTACATTTAAGTTAAAGTTAAACAAACCATGAAAAAAAACACATTTCTTAAAACGAAACAAAAAATTTAACTTCATTTTCTGACTTTACATCATGAATAATGAGATTTATTTTTATGTTTAAAACAGAATAATAATTTCGAGATTAAGAAAAAAATTGTGTTTACATAACTAGAAGTATAAGACAGTAACTTTTCTGAGTCATTATCTCTAAAAATGACTAAAAATAAACAACGCCAGTGATAAATTAAAATATTTCTTTGTTTACGCTAAAGTTTTAATTAACAGACATTCTTAAATAGTGCTTAATTATTTTCTCGAGTCAACTTCTTACCTTTTTTTTATTACTTCTTCAAATTATTGGTCGCTCTCTCTCTCCGATTTAAATATAAAGGTAAATATAAAGACATTAAGGCCATCTAAAGTATGAATAGAAAATTTAATTACTTGCTTGCGTAAATAATATTCATAAAAATAAACTGGCTTTTAATTAATTTATTTTATGAAGATTTATATTTATTTGTTAGAATCATGCGACAGAATATTAATAAAAGGCTTAGCTAGACAGTTGCTTCTTTAAATTAAAATATATTTGAAAGTTATTTAAGGGAAAATATTTAAGTCAACATAATTTAGGCTGTAGAGTGTTTGAAATATTTAGAATTCATCATGAACTTAAGAAAGGAAATTTTTGGAGTTAATTTCAACTTTAAAAATATTTAGGGCAATATATTTGTTTGAATAACCCTAAGATGTTGAGTTATCTTTTATTAAGTTTGTAAGATTTTTATTTATATTATGTGTGGGAAACTTGGGGCTTCTATGTAAAACATTAATATTAGCAAGGAAATGTTTAAGAATTAAAGATAACTATATAAAATTTGCGGGATTAAAGGAATAGCAGAAATTATAATTAAAATGATAATGAAGGTTGAAATTGATTGATGTGAGAACGATGATGTGAAGAATGATGTATTGATGATGAAAAAGACGATGTCTTAAACGTGATGTATTGATGATGAAAAGAACGATGGCATGCCTGCAAACGTGCATTCGTATTGATGATGAAAAGGACGAATGATGTAAAACAGTAATGCATTATTTGGTCGAGTGTAAAAATGACATATTGATAGAAAAGGATGATGATGTAAAAATGACTGATGATGAAAAAGACGTTGATGTAAGAATAAATGTATTGAAAAAATTATTTTGTACAAACAAATAAATAATGTTTGAATACTGATATTAATGCAATTTAGTTATAAAAATCTATTACAGTTTAATAGTGAATTAGAAATTCCCAAATTAATTTACAAACTTAAAATTATTTAAGATTTTGAATTAACTAAATTAACTGTATTTTTTGGAATACATAATATTATAAATAATTAAATATAAACTTCTTTTCATGTACATATGTAAACATTTTTAAGCAATATTTTTTTGCATGTAAGAAAGCCTAATAAGATTAAATTCTCATATCTTTTAAGATAAATACTTCCGATCAAGGAAATTTCAAAACAATAATGTTTTTATAATTATGATTAACTAACAACGCTACATTTAAACTAAGAAGTTAAACACACTATGAAAAAAAAACATTTTTAAAGAAGAAATAAGAATTTAACATTTCACGAGTTTGTCGCTGACTAATAAGATTTATTGCGCACATCATTTAAAACAGAATAATACTTTCGTGATAATAATAATATAAAAAAGAATGTTTATTTGCTCTGCTGAAGTACAAGAACGGTAAAAACTTTTCTGAGTCGTATCCTCTCAAAATGACTAAAAATAAACACTGCTTGTGATAAATTAAAATATTTCTTTGTTTACGCTAAAGTTTTAATTAACAGACATTCTTAAATAGTCTTAATTATTTTCTCGAAAAGTCACTTCTTACTTTTTTTATTTTGCGCTTTTTTAAATTATTGGTCACTTTTTTCTCTGCTATAATTTAAATATACAGGTAAGTATAAAAGAGATGCATTAGGCCATCTAAGTATGAATAGAAGAATTGATACCACACTTGCGTAAATATTATTCATAAAAATAAACTGGCTTTTTAATTGAATTTATTTTATGAAGATTTATATTATTGGTGCTTTGGAAGAATCATACGACGAATATTAATAAAAAAGGAAGCTTAGCTAGACGGTCGCTTCTTTAAATTAAAATTTATTTGTATATAGTAAGTTATTTAGAGAAAATATTTAATTCAACATAAAGTTGGCTGCAAAGATTCTTTTGAAATATTTAGAATTCATCATAAACTTAGAAAGGTACCTTTGAGTTGTTTTTCTTTAAAATATTTAAGATAACTTGTTTGAATAACATAAGATGTTGAGTTTTTATTAAGTTTGGCAAAATATTTATTTATGTTATGATAACATCAAGAGAAATTTAATTCTGTGTAAACATTAATTGAGCAAGGAATTTTAAGACTTAGTAACTTTTAAATTTGCAAGATTAAAAAGTATAGCAAAAAATTAAAATTAAAATGATAATGAAATTGGAAATTGATTGATAATAAAAAGAAAGATGATGTAAGAAAAGATGTATTGTAATAAATTATTTTTGCTCAGACATAATCAATAATGTTTGAATACTGATATTAATTCAATTTTGCATTATAAAAAATCCTATTACCAGTTTAATAAATGGAATGGAAATTTTATAGGAATTTACAAAATTTCAATTATTCAAGATTTTGAATGAATTAAATTAACTAAATTTTTTTGAATACATAATAGTCTAAATAGTTAAATATAAATTTAAAGCAAATACATAAATATACATTTTAAATAATAATTTTTGTCAAGGAGACCCAAATTTGATTAATTTGTTGTATCTTATAAATAAATACTTCCGATCAAATTTCAAAACAATAATTGAATGTTTTTATAATTATGATTAACTTTAACCACGCTACATTTAAGTTAAAGTTAAACACACTATGAAAAAAACATTTCTTAAAGAGAGAAACAAAAAATAATTTAACTTCATTTTATCCAGTTTACATTGCTGATAATGAGATTTATTCTTTTATGTTTAAAACAGAATAATACTTTCTGGATAATAATAAAAAAAAAAAATGTTTATTTTACACTGCTGAAGTACAAGAACGGTAAAAACTTTTCTGAGTCATTATCTTCTAAAAATGACTAAAAATAAACACCGCTAGAGATAAATTAAAATATTTCTTTGTTTACGCTAAAGTTTTAATTAACAGACATTCTTAAATAGTGCTTAATTATTTTTCTCAGTCAATTATTATTATTATTTTTTCCTTTTCAAATTGTGGTCACTTTTTCTTTCTTTTTCCAATTTAAATATAGAGGTAAGTATAAAAGAGATCCATTAGGCCATCTAAAGTATGAATAGAAAATTTAATTACTTGCTTTTCGTAAATATTATTCATAAAAATAAACTGGCTATTAATTAATTTTATTTTATGAAGATTTATATTTTATTTATTTTGTAAGAATCATACGACGAATATTAATAAAAGGCTTAGCTAGACCGTCGCTTCTTTAAATTAAAATTTATTTGAAAAAGTTATTTAGGGTAAATATTTAATTCAACATAACGTTGACGGCAATAATGTTTTGAAATATTTAGAATTCATCATGAACTTGGAAAGGTACTTTGAGTTGTTTTGCTTTTGAAATATTTGGAGCAATATATTTGTTTGAAATAACTTAAGATGCTGAGTTGCCTTTTATTAAGTTTGTAAAATATTTATTTATATTAGGATAACACTAGGAAATTTAAGAATTCTCTGTAAAACATAAATAAAGAAAAGGAAATTTTTAAAAAGTAAAAGAACTGTAAAAAGTTGTAAGTTTAAAAGGAATAGCAAAAATTATAAGAGCAAGAAATTTTTGTGTTAGTATGCAATATTTTTAGAAAATGTATTCAGATTTTCTTTATGATTGAAAACCAGAAGCTTCAGGTTTGAATCTTTGGCGGTGGCATGGATGTTTGTTAGTGGTTCGAATTTACGTTAAACTGTAGGTCCCCGTCTAATTAGCCTAATGTGTGCAAAATGTGACTGTAGAGCGACAAGCCAAACCAAATCAATCTATGATTGAAATAAGTTATAACAGTAGTTTAATAAGGAGATCTTCAATTATAAATGGTTCGCAATAAAAAATTGCTTAAAAGTTGTAAAAAAAGAAATATAACTGAAATAACAGTTATTAAAATAACTAGTAGCAGGTATAAAATGCTTAAGCTAATGAAACTAAATAAAATAATAGCTACATATATTAAAGAATTCGAATATTTTTAACTGAACGAAGAAACTAACATTTTAAATTCATAATTGATAGTAATCCAGCTATAATTTTTCCGTCTTGCAAGTTTTTTAAAAATTTTGTTTTGTGTTTAAATGAATATCGAAAAATTCCTTCTTACATCTATTTTACTAATTGTTTTTTGAAATACTTATTTGTTTTCTTATGTCATATTAATATTGAAATTGGTTATGTCAAATATTTTCTTTTAAAATGACCAATAAAATTACAACGATGTCAGATATTACGAATGTTTTAAATCACATTTATACAAATATCAATGAATTTGTTTTGTAATATACTATTATTATTCAAACTTTTTATTTAATCCATTCCTATGTTACAATTTTTTCAGTACTCTATTCAAATGGTCATCCTTTTTGTGAAAATCTCTGTGTGTACAAAATTCCTTTTGCATATCTGTCCCTTGTATAATTCTTTTACCTCCCATCAAGCTGTTCATATCTATAAATTTTATAATGCTAAAAAAATCTATCGTTCAAATCAAACCACTGAACATTATTAGTTACCAAAGGATCTAAAATTGTAATTATTACAATAATAAGGACGTATATAGAACAAAAATTAACTGGAAATAAATTCGCAGCTTGATACTTACTTTCTCTGCCAGAGCTACCAGACATTTTCCAATTTTTGCAGGGGAGCAGTTTTCCCGAATGTTAGTGTGTCGAAACGAGTTTTTCAGGCAAAATATATTGCTTGAAAATTCAATTTCAATTTATTCTATCAGCTTTAAAAGCTATTAATTTGGCTCAAATATGAATCGGGATAAGTTTTTCCCTGGCCGAAAAAGAATTTTTATGATTGAGCCTTATTTTGCAGCACAAGTTTTACAGAAATGTTTTTGAAACATTAAAAGAGACATTTCAAAATGTTTTGAAGGGACACATTTCAAAATTTCAAAATGCCCCCATTGTACAAGACAAATGGGTTTTTGTTTAGTAACCCTTAGAAACTAGAAGCTGTAAGAAACGAAATAACAGCCTTGTTTGTGTCTAGACGAAAAGCACGAAATCAGAAATTGCATATTGTAGTCACAAAACAAGAGTGGGAGAAAGCTGGCATCACAATTCAAGTGTCTCATATGGTAGTGGTCAAAAGGCATTGAAGAAATTGCTTTTATCCTAATCGTTTTAGTATTCTTCCAGGAACTGCATGCATCTGATCAGTTTAAGAATCTGCTCTAGAGTCAATAGCCCAGAATATTTAATGACATCAGTAGAATTGATTCTGTGTTTTTTTTTTTGAGGAAGTTGTTTTCCTCTCCGTGGATATGTCAGCTGTCAAAAAACATGAATATTGACCACAGAAATTTCATATGTGTTCCACGTGAGCTCTTTACATTTAAAAACAATTTATGTTTGGTGTGCTGTGTCCCCTCATAGAATAGAAGATCTATTTTTTTTAATTAGACAATGGATGAAATTCTATTGTATGGAACTAAATGGAATTGTAGAAGGTATTGTATATACCATCATCATCAAGCAGTAATTGCTTTATTTAAAAAAAAAAAAAAGGTTTTTGCTGGTTTCAGTACGATAGACTACCTGTTGTACACAACGTCGTTTCTTCTAAATATTTTTTTTATATAGACTCATTTCGAACAGTCTCTGGTTTTCCCGATGCTAGGATTTCTTTCTATGGGAGCACGTAAAACGCATGTTTATGTGAACAATTAATTTTCCATTAATGGTCACAAATCAAATATTGAAAATGAGTGTTCATACATTGTAAAGATAAAAAAAAAAAAAAAAAAATAAGTGACCGTATGTTGAGAAAAGTGGTCTCAAATTTGAGAAAACGACTTCGTGCATGAATTCGAAAAAGAACATTTTGAAGTATGTCAGAATAATTCTTCTTTCAATATTACGCTTGCAGTTTAATTATATTTAGTAATAAAATGTTGTTGTTATTGTGACTAAACTAATTCTCAGTGTCCTGTAGTGCGCGAGGGCATCCCATAAGTAGTCTACTCATGTATGGAGGGAAAGGGGAGGTTCTATTGCGATGGAGCACCCGTAGATAGAAATCTGATATGGCTCCTTGTCGTTGAAAAAGGAGAGCAGTGCCTTCCGGCAGGACTTTTAAAAAGGAAATAACTCTCATTTCTCTAATGTGTGGGAGAAAAGCCGGAAATCTCTCTTAGGTAGTGTGACTAACCAGGCAAAATGCTGAACATCACAAATGCCATCGAGTCTTCTCGTTTTAAAACATCTACAACAATACCGCAATGGATTGTACCTCAGCCCTAATGCTCACCAGAAGTGCGCGTTACCACTGAGCCACGAATCGGTCTTTAGTAAAAAATGTTTTGCACGGGTCGCGCAATTTTTTTTTTTTGTTTATCTACGATGTTAGGCTTCTAACAGGCATATCTTTATTTAGTGATAAATTGTAATTGTTTATCATGAGGTCAATCACAGACCAGTTATTATTTTTATTAAATAAAATATCTTATTACCACGAGATTGAAGTAAACATATGAAGAAAAAATTAATATATTTTTAAAAAATACACTTGCTTATGAAGTGTCTAAAATATTGATGTTTCTTTCTAAAAATAATTATTAATTATTGTTTCATTCTATTATATTTCTGTTACGAGGGTTTTAAGTTTTTTTTTTATTTGATTGAAGGCTGGTTCAAATTTTTCTTTAGAAATTGTTTAAGAAAATTGCATATGATTTTTTTTTGTATTATTTTCACCTTTCTTAATATAAAACTTTCAATTCAATTCTGAATTTTGCTGGACTGACTGCATAATAACATAAAATGTTACCATATTTTTTTTACTGTTTGCTTGTAGGTTCGAAAAATTCTTACTACTCTTTCCTTAACAAGACGCTACATCGCACCAAATGTGTTATCTGTCGAAACATCGACAATTATAATATAAAAAAAGTTTTGGCGATGCTCAAAATTTTCTCGTTAAAAAAAGTTTAAATTCTTGCCGCAACTAACTAATAATTTGCTTTTGGAAAAATGGCAAATCTTCCTTTCACTATCACCGGCATCATTATCTGAAACACTTTAATAATAAGGTTTTTATGTTAGGTTGCGTGCAAAATAGTGATGTATTATTAAAAAGAGTTGAACAGGAAACTGAATTTTTAAACTGTCAATACATTTTCTATCGAATAATTTGCTAGTTTATTTAAATCGATGAATATTTGTAAACAAACATTTTTAAGAGATCGATGAATCGAAATCACCTGATTAATCACTTTTGCGCTAAGTCACAATAAAAGTAGAACCACATTCTAAAATACTTAGTAAATTAATATCATGCATGAAATAATTCATTTATTTTTTATTGCACTGTATTACTTAGTTAATTCATTTATGTATAATGAAATATGAGGATCCTTCATAAGGAATTGTGGTGTCTGTCATGTTAGATATAAAACTGACCACAGATTCCATTTAGTTACACAAACTTATTTTACAACACAAAAAATAAGCATGATAATTACATAAAAAACACAAGGCAAAACTATCAGCTAATTTTATTACATGCCACCGTGGAATGCCTGCCATACCTCAACTGAAACACTCTCTATCCCACCCCCTACACTCTACTTTCTGCGGTAAAATCTTTATAAGTGAAAAGGGCTTGACGTCAATCCTTGCTCGGCAACAAAGGCACGCTCAAAACTTCTACGAACTTCTCTGCAATAAATCATCGGCAATAATTCACATCAGTTCCTTAAGGCTTGCTCGCCTACTCATGATAGCGCTACACCTGTCAATACATGATATATTTATGTATCCCTCTGTTTCCTAAATTATTAGCCTATTATGATAACCTTTTACTTGATAATGTTCAAATAGTTAAAATGAAGCCTTGATAATTTTGACATTAGAACTGAGTTTAAAATGATATTACTCACGTGAGTTACATCAGTTTTTGTTAAAATGATCAATCATATTAACAGTCATACATTTGGTGGTTTACTGTTAACTTTCTATTTGGGGAAATAATCTCTTGGATCTCCTAAGTTTAAAGATTTGTTAAGAACCAAATTATTAATAGGGTTATTAGCCGAATTATTAATAGAACCACATACAATTTGTTCTTATGTAGTAATATTTTTATCAATTTAGTTAGGTTTACAAAATAAATGGCTTTATTCGCTTTATTACAGAAGTGATTGTTCAACAACTTAAGGGGTTGGTGGCATAAAAAAATAAAGTATAAACGTAAAGCATTTTTTTCCAAAATAGTCATTTTATACAACTTGTTATAGCTATTTGACAAACAAATCAACCTTCAAACACTATTTATAACTAACTTTTAAAATCATTAATGGTATCAGTTCATGATAACCTTGATTGAAACCCTAAGTTAAAAATTCCAAGTACGAGAAAGAGATTTGATTTTATCTAGCCAGTGATAATCTTTTAAAATTATTTTTAACATCACCTAGAATACTATACATTAAAAATGTGAAACACCAATAAAGCACTAAATAAAAGCACTCAACTTAACATTTATTCTGTCCAATGTACACACATAACTTTTATTTATTACCTTAAAATATTGGAAAGATGCGAAAGACATGCAGCTAATAGTTTTATGGTTAACCGAAAAAGAATTTCCAATAAAGTTTTATGTGAACTTCATATTCCAAGGAGAGAAACGAATTCCTTTATTCGTCGATAATAAAATAAAAGTTGAAATGAACAAATCTTCTCTCAAATCCCAATGTTATGCTGTAATTATGAAAGGAGAAGCTTTTCATCTATTGGAGAAGAAACTATTCAATACAGCATCGCTATTTCACAATTTCTAACGACATTAAATAAATTATCTCTTGGTAACTATAAATATATAATATAAAATTATTAAATCCAAGTAGTAAAATCCTTTGAATGAAAATACTTAATACTTCAATAAGCAAACACTTATACATTTGAATGCTTTGCTTTAATAGATTTTACAGATATAATGTAGATAAAAGTTGGAGTAGAGGCAACTGATAGTCTCACGGATGGCCAAAACATTTCTCTGAGAAACTTTCACATCAAAAGAGAATATTTTATCTTCACCACTGTCGACTTTACTTCTGCCGAAAGCCACCTTAATAGAATTTTAATATCAAAGAAATCACCTTTAATCTTTGTTAGTTACTCTTTAATAATATGTTTAAAAGGGCTTTTCAGAAATTGCAAACTAATTCATCAACTAATGGAAAAGCTAATTCAACCCAATGCTGATTCAAATACTTTATTTAAAACTAATGTTTAAACGCGTATCTCTGATCTAATCATTCGTCATACGAAATATATTTAAAAGATTTAAAATAGACATTGAAAAAATAACAGAATATTTATTGCATTTTTTGTATTTTACGATATAGATTGAATTGAAATTCAAGTAATATTTATCTGAATTATTTTTAAGGAAAATAAATTACAAATTCTACAATGGCTCCACAGCGGTCTGATGACCAATTGGCTAGCACTCTGGCCTTTGGCACCACAGGATTCGATGGCTGGATGTTTGGCGATGGCATGGATGTTTGTTAATGATTCGGAATCCACTTTAAACTGTAGGTTCCTGTCTAATTAACCCAAAGTGAGCAAACAATGTCCGTAGAGCGACAAATCAAATCAAACCAAACCACTATTACGTAATCGTGAGTACAGTAAACCCTTGCGGAGGACGGATTTTTCCAAAGCTAGGATGTCATTCATAAATGGCGAGATAAAGATTATTGACAGTATTGCCATAGCTCTGTCCAGAAAGTGTCAACAATTTTAAAGGATTTCCATCGACTGAAAGTGAAGCCAAAGAAGCTGTTCAGATTGAAAAATCGGCGATATGAAAGAAGGAGAGGTCAGTGAATTCATTGATAATGACGAATGAAAAATTCTGAGATCGCATAACACTAGTTGACAGTGAAATCAGCGATACTGAAGGAAAAGGTCAAGCGCCTTTAACTTATAAGAAGCTAAATGAATTGCTAATAAAAGCCCAAGAACTATTTGATTTTGCCATGGAAACTGACCCAAATGAAGAAAGAAGAAGATTTATAGTGAAATTTTTCGAGTTCTTTACAGAAAAAGTTTTAGAGTCTGTAATTGGCCCCAGCTGTAAACACAATAATTTGTATTATGCGCCCACTTAATCAGCTGTAACAAAAATCCTTTAATTTAACATTTGTTACAACACTATTCTTCTTCTTCAATGGCGCAAAAGCCCTATGGTTGGCCATGGCGTTTTGCCTATTGTCAAGATTCTGAAAAAACATGATATGTTTTATTTTTTTACGGGAAAAAATTGTGAGCCATACGCCAAACTCTCTCAGTCATTACTAGACCTGGTCCTAAGGTTTAAAGTGCATTTCAAACCGTTAAAAATATACATGGCATCGCAGTATAGGGGGAGAGCTAATTATTTTCCTCAATATAAGATTTGTCTCATATGTAACTTATAGGAACCAACTAAGAAATTTACCAAAAATATTTTTAACGTTTTTTTAAACCCAAAACTATATTTTTGAACTCATCGAATAATCACTCCATCAATTCACTATAATTAAACTAAATTATCACTTTTAATAATAAATCCATAATCATTTAGCGAAAAATTTACGAAATCTGGTATAAGAACAGACTAGCGCTCTGGCGCCCCAAGTTTCGGTGGTGCCATGAAGTTTGTAATGGTTCGAATCCACTTTAAACTGTAGGACCCGGTCTTATATGATTGTAGAGCGTTGAGAATAAGGCTGAAACCCTAACGCGTAAAAAAAGAAAGCATTTCCTGTCTGTAATCTACAAGTAGCCAGTCGACCATGGTGAAACATGGACCAGTATTGTGTTGAGAAAGTTAGTTAATTCACCATCTTCACCGGCGCAACAGCCCCATAGTGGCTCAAAGCCATCTGCCTACTAGCAGATAAGATGATTTCTTTTGACGGGGTAGGTTTGGTTTGTCGTTTTACAGTCATCTTGTGCACACTTTGGGTTAAACAGACCGGAACTTACATTTTAGGTGGATTCTGAGCAACTAACAAAACACCATGCCACGGCAGGCATTCTTCCGAACCCGAAGCCTGATACAAAAGGCTGTGAGCGCCAGCCAGCCACTTGGCCACCAGGCCTCACGGTAGGGATTGTCGTTCTTCTTATGTAATATCTCCCTGCCCCCTTTTTTTTTTTTTTTTTTTTTATCTCTTATTACCTTTTGTCCATAATTTTGCAACTGTCCTCTACTGTTGATTTATTTATTAGCTATTAAGATTTTATAAATTCTATAATAATTGATTTTGATGAATATTCCTTCAGCTCTGATTTGTATAATCTCCCTATGTAATGTTTATTGTATCATATTGCTTTTTTTAATTTTTTCCTCAAAAACCCTTACCTATCGTTTTTTATATTTTTCGCATTTCATATTCTTCCTTTTTCTCAATTTTTTAAATTTTTGACATTTAGTACTGTTCTTTGTATGAATTTTCCCCATTGTTCAGCTTCTGTTCCTCCAAAAGTGAATTATGCAAACTTTTCTTGCCTCCATCGCGCGTCCTTTTCCTTTCACCCGCATCAATAAACTGTATAGGGCAACTCCGCTCTAGGCACAGTGATGGTGTAGTATAGTAGTAGTAGTTCTACTTCCACCGCTCTATCATATTAGACGGGGACCTACGGTTTAAAATGGATTCCAAAAACCACATGAATTATACATGGCATGACAATCGAACCTGAAACCTGGCACTGAGTGCCAGAGAGCATAACACTATGCCAGCTTCACATTTGGGGCCTACTGCTCTTTTTCACTTCAATAAAAAGGTACCCACAATATTTTCCATAAAGAATTGTCTTTGAACTTGATCTTTGGTTTTTGTAGTCCATGCAACACATAACTCCCCGGCAGAGTAAGCATATGATATTTTACTGTTATATCGCATTAAAAATGCCAACTGCAAGCGAAGCTTTAAATAAAAATGCCTCAACTTCCATTTGTGAAAGGGAACGCACATAAATTGGTATCAGTTATCCTGAGAGATCGGGAAGATGTGCAGCTAACAGCTTCACGGATCGCCGAAGCGTTTCTCGAGAAGCTCTTTACGAGAATTCAGATCCAAAGAGAATACTTGATTTTAATTCAGGGAGCTTAAATGCAGGAGCTCCTGTAGTAATTTTCCCTTGCTAAATTATTTTCAACTCATTTAGAGTGAAAAACTCCTAACGACCAAATTATAGGACGCGGATGTTTAAAGGAGGGAAAACTTCTTCCCCCAAGCATCAGCAACACTTTAGGTTTATCTTAAGCTTCGGAATCCATTAGTCGAGAATTCCACTCCTCACTCTTTTCCGTTGAATTAAAAATTTAATGGTAATCAGCGCTGATAAGCAAGAATTTTTTTTTTCTTCTAAATATCGGTATGCAATATATTGTGTTTTTGTTTTCGTTTTTTTTTTAGGTTTAGAACTTTGAGTGTTAATGAATTTTTTTAATGATCCTAACTTTGCGGCAAAGTATTTGAATTTTCATAAAAAGAAATAATCAATACAAATTACCTGTTTATTAATCTATTTTTCCTTTTATTTGTACCTGAATAAGTAGTAGCGATTGTAATATGTTTTAATTAAGTGAATAATTTAAGTTTAATTTACCCGATTCTTTGCTCAGTGGCAATGCGCGCTGCTGATGAGTAAGAAGGCTTAGGTTCAATCCGCTGCCGGCTGGCTATGTTGTAGACACTGTTACAAAAAAAAAACGCCGTTTGTAACGTTCAGTATCTTGCTTCGTTAATCGGACTAACTGGTGGGTGTTTTTCCGGTTGTCTACCATATACGCAAATCCGGGGTAGTTCCCTCAAAATCCACAGCCATCCTTCTTCAGCGTCACGAAACCATGTGAGACTTCTACCTACGGGTACTGGTATCATAACAGAAAATGTCCTCCCCTTTCCATCCTTCCACGAGACCGCATTGGTTTTTGGACTTGGTCTAAATGTTGCTGCCCAAATCAAATGTTGCTGAAAGAACAACAACACGTGAACTATGAACATAATTTATTACCCGCATATGAATTACTAGGGGCGACTGACTGGTGATCGGGGCAAAAGGTTTTTTTTGGGTTTTAATCCCATTGGTACCATGGATATTCGTAGTGGTTTGGAGTCCATTTTATATCGTAGGGCCTGGTCTAACATGACTGCAGAGCGTTTATGTAGCATTGACAAATCTACCTCGTAAAAAGAAAACATCTGCTGCACCAAAATCTGCCAGCAGGGATACAGCCTTGGCCCAGCATGAGGCTATTTTGTATCACTGATGATGACGATATGATTTACTGAAAATTTTCTTTTTTCGGTTAAGATTGCTGTTACACGTTGTATTTTTTCATTAAATTCAAAATTTTATGGGTTAACCACTATGTCAACCCAGCCGATTACATTTTTTAAAGATTATTATATCTTTTCCCTAGCAAAATCATTAAAAACATTGTTTTTTGTTTTATTTATACAACTGAAAAGACTTTTTATACTCTTCCCCTCCACCATTTAAGATTTGCCATCTCAGAAATTCAGAGGGATAGTGCTGAGCATAAAGATTTTATTTACTCAGGCCATCCTGAAGCCAACCGAAACCAACCCTTTTAATGCTCAATGGCTTTTATTGTATTCAGACACTCAGTTTTGACACAGAAAGTTATCTGTTCCCATTAAGACCGATGCTGAGTTCGTTTCTTAAATACAGCGATGGTCACCATAAAGGATGATATATCTCAACGTCTCTCCATGCGCAGCAAGATTAGTTCATATTGATCAAGTGACTTAATTTAATGCATTTGTTTCTCTCATGGGAGAGTAAACACAAGACGTCCTCCATAAAAGTTTTCCCATCGATTTGTGATCCATTACTTAAGAAAATCCATAAATCAGGATCCACCCTCCCTCCATCTCAACCTTTTGTCTTGGCGGATATTTTTTGGCCCAAAAAGAAAAGTTGAAGCAGGGGAAGTCAAAACTCATTTTAAAAAGTACGTGATGTATAGTCTTTCTTTTAATAAATTTTTCATAAAATTGACGATCCATATCCACCCACTGCATTTTGGTGATCTGCTTCCTCAAGAACTTATTTTCAACCTTCAGATAACAGTTAACTTTTTCCTTTTTCTCTTTTGTGAAAAGTTATGACAGCCTGTTCGTTATTACTATGTATTAGTTACATGTTTAGATTTTTATAATCGATGCTAATTTTTATTGCAATGCTTGACTAAAGAAAGTTTACAGGCATTTGACTTGTAAAAGATGCCTTTTATTTTTAATTTTACCATTGGTGTATTACGTACGAAATTTCCGTTTTATATGGTTTGAAATTCTGAATTTTTCTTTTATTATTTATTTAACATGCTTCCTTTTTAATTTTGAAAGCTATCTGATGCCCAACTCATGACTCAGTGGCAACGCGTGCAGCTGGTGAGCATTAGGTTGAGGTTCAATCCGCTGGCGACTTTGTTGTAGACGCAGTTTCAAAACTGTCTCGATGACATTTGGGATTGTGAAGCATCTTGCCTCTGAGTCGGACTACCAGGTGGATATTTTCTGAGTTTTCTCCCATATGGTAAGCAAATACTGGTAGTTCCCCCCAAAAAGGCCTGGCAAAGGCACTGCTCTCCTTCTTCAGCGACTCGTAGTCAAGTCAGACTTCTAACTACGGGTGCTCCATCACAACAGAAGCTGCCCCCTTTCTCTCTTTCCGTGAGACTACATTTGGTTTCTTGTACTTTGATTTAAATGTTGCTGTCTACCGGTGGGATAAGAAACAACAACACGTGAACTGATGAATACAATTTATTGCCTTCATATGATTTACTAGGCGCCTGATGGCCGAGTGACTGGTCCTTTCTGAAAAAGGGGTTTTGAGTTTTAATTCCGGTGGTACCATGGATGTTTGTAGTGGTTCGACTCCACTTTAAGCCATAGGTCCGGTCTAACAGGACTGTAGAGCATTGGACGTCGTCGGGTTGACAACCGTACCTCATAAAAAGAAAACATCTGCTGTCTAGAAATCTGTCAATAGGAGACAGTCTTGGCCCACCATGGAACTGTAGCTCCACTTATGATGACGACATGATTTACTAATACTTTTCTTTGTTTATTTGTTTAAGATTGCTGTTATGCGTTTTATTTTTACATTAAATTCTTTATTTTATGGGTAACCTTGTATATCTGTCCAGCCGATGTAATTTAATTTTAAATGATTGTATCTTTTTCCAGTTTAAATAACCATGAAAAACATTAATTGCTTTTTTTTCATTTATGCTTCTGAAAAGACTATTATATTCTTCCTCCACCAATTAAGATGTACCATCCGAGAAATTCAGAGTGATAGTGCTGAACGTAATTTTTATTTACTCAATCCATTGGTGAAGCCAACCGAAACAAACCCGTTAAAGCTCAATGACTTTTATTGTATTCAGGCACTCCGTTTTGACACAGAAAGTTATCTGTTCCCATTAAGACCGATGCTGAATTGGTTTCTTAAGCACAGCGATGAGCACCCTAAAGGATGATATATCCCAACGTTTCTCGGCACGCAGCAAGATTAGTTTATATTGATCAAGTAACTTAATTTAATGCATTTAGGCTCTCTCGTGGGAAAGTAAACACAAGACGTCCTCCATAAGTCTCCCATCGATTTGTGATCCATTACTTAAGAAAATCCATAAATCAGTATCCACCCTTCCTCCTCCATCTCAACTTTTTCTTGGGGGATATTTTTGGCCCAGAAAAGAAGTGTCGAAACAGGGGAGTCAAAACTCATTTTAAAAACGTGATGTATAGTCTTTCTTTTTAATAAATTTTTCATAAAATTGACGATCCATATCTACCCACTGCATTCTTGCTGATCTGCTTTCTCGAGAACTTTTTGTCACCCTTCAGACAACAGTTAGATTTTTTTATTTTTTCTCTTTCGTGAAAAGTTATGACAACCTATTCGTGATGGTTATGTTTTAGTTAGTTGCTTAGATTTTTACAATAAATGTTAATTTTCATTACATTGCTTGTCTAAAAACCTTAACAGACATTTCACTTGTAACATTAAGTATTTTTAATTTTTTAACATTGGCGTGTCACATGGGGATTTTCAGGTGTTATTTATTTTGGCAGCATATTCGTGATTGCATATTATTAGTTATAATAGCCTATTCGTGATTACTATGTTTTAGTTACTTTTTTATATTTTTATACTAAATTTTAATTTTCACTACATTGCTTGACTAAAACAATGAACAGACATTTGACTTGTAAGGATGAATATATTTAAATTTTTAACATTGGCGTATCACTTGAGAAGTTACACGTTTTATTTATTTTTATAAAATTTACAAAATGTTGCTTCTAATAAATACTTTCTTAATCCAATCTGAAATATTTTGAAAAAAAAATGGATAATAGAAAGATTTTTAAAAATATTTTTTATGGTTTTCTTATATTATCGAAAGTATTAATTAAAAAATATTTAAGAGATATTCAATGATTTTGTATAACAATATATATTTTTAGAAAAGAAATTCGTTTGATTATTATATTTGCCCAAATATCTTGATCCGACAGCTTGGGACGGACACCCCATCAATAGCCTTATGCATGGATAGAGGGAAAAGTTTTGTTCGGTTTGTCGCTCTACGATCATTTTGAGCACACTTTAGGCTGTGGAGAAGAAACAATAACACGATAATTGTGTTGCCTGCATATGATTTACTGAACCTTTTTATTTCTTTCTTTGTTTGTTTGTGAAAGATTGCTCCTATGCGTTTTGCTTTTTACAATTAAATTCTAAATTTTACTTGTAACCTGTAACTAAACCCCCCTTGATTAAATTTATATATATATATATATATATATTATTGAATTATTTTCCATTTCAGATAATCATAAAAATAATTTTTTTCATTTATACAACATAAAATATTATTTTCTTTCCTCCACCAATTAAGATTTTCCATCTCAGAAATTTAGAGTGATAGTGCTGAATATAAAGTTATTCTTTACTCATCTCATTGCTGAAGCCAACCGATGCAAATCCTTTAATGCTCAATGGCTTTTATTGTATTCAGGCACTCAGTTTGAGACAGAAAGTTATCTGTTCCCATTAAGACCGATGCTGAGTTGGTTTCTTAAGCACAGCGATGAGCACCCTAAAGGATGATATATCTCGACGTTTCAGCGTACGCAGCAAGATTAGTTTATATTGATCAAGTAACTTAATTTAATGCATTTAGGCTCTTCCTGGGAAAATAAACACAAGACGTCCTCCATAAGTTTCCCATCGATTTGTGATCCATTACTTAAGAAAATCCATAAATCAGGATCCACTACCCCTCCTCCGTCTCAACTTTTGTCTTGGGGGATATTTTTGGCCCAGGAAAGAAAAAGTTGAAGCAGGGGAAGTCGAAACTCATTTTTAAAAAGTACGTGATGTATAGTCTTTCTTTTAATAAATTTTTCATGAAATTGACGATCCATATCCACCCACTGCATTTTTGATGATCTGCTTTCTCGAGAACTTATTTTCAACCTTCAGACAACAGTCAGCTTTTTTTTTTTTCTCTTTTGTGAAAAGTTATGACAGCCTATTCGTTATTACTATGTATTAGATTTACATGTTCTACATGTTTAGATTTAACGATATTAATTTTCACTTGTAAGGATAAGGATTTTTTAAACTTTTAACATTGGTGCATCTCATGCATCTCATGTTTTATTTATTTTAACAGCATATTCGTGATTGCATATTGTTATATTAGCCCATTCGTGATTGCATATTATTAGCTATGAAAGCGTATTCGTGATTGCTATGTTTTAGTTTAACTAAAAAAAGTTGGCAGACATTTGATTTGTAAGGATACATTTTAATTTTTATTTTTAACATTGGTGTATCACGTGTAAAGTTTCACGTTTCATTTATTTTTAAAAGTTAGCAAGATGTAGTTTTAATAAATATTTTCTAAACCTTATCTGAAATATCTTGAAAAAAAAAATGGATATTAGAAAGATTTTTTTAATTTTGAAAGTATTAATTAAAAGTATTAATTAAAAATATTAAAGAGATATCCAATGATTTTTACACAAATATTTTAGAAAACAAATTCGTTTGATTATTATATTTGCCAAAATGTCTTGCTGTGACTAATACTCAATATCCAGCAGCGTGGGACGGACTACTCACGGATGGAGGGAAAGTTTGGATTGGTTTGTCACTCTACGGTCATTTGTGCACACTTTAGGCTGTGGGATAAGAAGCAACAACACGATAACTGTCATGCCTGCATGTGATTTTCTGAAAAGTTTTTTTTTTCTGTTTGCTTGTTTAAGATTGCTGTTATGCTTTTTGTTTTTACATTAAATTCTATATTTTATGGATAACCTGTATATCGGCACAACCGATTCAATTTTATTAAATGAATTATCGTATGGTTTCCCCCACTTAAAATAACCCTTATAAACATTAATTGTTTTTTATTTCAATTATAGAACTGAAAAGACTATTCTATTCTTCCCCTCACCAATTAACATTTGCCATCTTAGAAATGCAGAGTGATAATGCTGAACATAAAGATATTCTTTACTCAACTCATTGGCAAAGCCAACCGATACAAACCCTTTAATGCTCAATGGCTTTTATTGTCTTCAGGCACACAGTTTTGACACAGAAAGTTATCTGTTCCCATTAAGACCGATGCTGAGTTGGTTTCTTAGCACAGCGATGAGCACCATAAAAAGATGATATCTCTCGACGTTTCTCCGTACGTAAAGCAAGATTAGTTTATATTGATCAAGTAACTTAATTTAATGCATTTATCCCTCTCATGGAAAGTAAACACAAGACGTCTCCATAAGTTTTCCCATCGATTTGTGATCCATTACTTAAGAAAATCCATAAATCAGGATCCTAATCCATCTCAACTTTTGTCTTGTGGGATAGTTTTGGACCAGAAAAGAAAAAGTTGAAACAGGGGAAGTCAAAACTCATTTTAAAAAGTACGTGATGTATTATCTTTCTTTTAATAAATTTTTCACAAAATTGACAATCTATATCCATCCACTGCATTGACAATCTATCCATCCATCCACTGCATTGACAATCTATATCCATCCATCCACTGCACTTGCTGATCTGCTTTCTCGAAAACTTATTTTAAACCTTCAGACAACATTTTTTTTTTCTTTATGAAAGCTATGACAGCATATTCGTGATTGCTATGTTTTAGTTATTTGTTTAGATTTGTGTTAATTTTCATTACATTGTTTGATTAAAAAAGTTAACAGACATTTGACTTGTAAGGATAAGTATTTTTAAATTTTAACATTGGTGCATCACGTGGGAAGTTTCACGTTTTATTTATTTTTACAAAAAGTGTACAAAATGTTGTTTCTAATAAATATTTTCTAATCCAAATCTGAAATATTTTTGAAAAAAGAAATAAATATTAGAAAGATTGTTTTTTTTTAAAATTTTTGAAAGTATTAATTAAAAATATAAAAGAAATATCCAATGATTTTTACACAAATATATTTTTAGAAAACAAATTCGTTTGATTATTATATTTCGCCAAATGTCTTGCTGTGACTAATCCTCAGTATCAGACAGCGTGGGACGGACACCACATCAGTAGTCTACTCCTGGATGGAGGGAAAGTTTTGTTTGGTTTGTCGCTCTATGGACATTTTGTGCATAATAAACGACAACACGATAACTGCATTGCCTACATATGATTTACTCAAACTTTCTCTTTTTTTTTTTTTTTAAGATTGCAGTTATATGTTTTATTTTTACATTAAATTCTATATTTTATTGGTAACCTGTATATCTGTCCAACCTATTAATTTTTTTTTTAAATTACTGTTTCCTTTTCCAGTTAAATAACCATAAAAACATTAATTGTTTTTTTTTGTATCATTTATACAACTGAAAAGACTATTATATTCTTTCCTCCACCTATTAAGATTGGTCATTTCAGAAATTCAGAGTGATAGTGCTGAACATAAAGAATATTATTTACTCAACCCATTGCAAAAGCCAACCGAAACAAACCCTTTAATGCTCAATGGCTTTTATTGTATTCAGCACTCAGTTTTGACACAGAAAGTTATCTGTTCCCATTAAGACCGATGCTGAGTTGTTTTCTTAAGCACAGCGACGAGCGCCATAAAGCATGATATATCTCGCCGTTTCTCTAGACACAGCAAGATTAGTTCATATTGATCAAGTATCTTAATTTAATGCATTTAGCTCTCTCATGGCAAAGTAAACACAAGACGTCCTCCATAAGTCTCCCATCGATTCGTGATCCATTACTTAAGAAAATCCATAAATCAGGATCCACCCCTCTCAACTTTTGTCTTGGTCATATTTTTGGCCAGGAAAAGAAAAGTTGAAACAGGGGAAGTCAAAACTCATTTTTTAAAAGTACGTGATGTATAGTCTTTCTTTTAATAAATTTTCATAAAATTGACGACCCATTTCCACCCACTGCATTTTTGCTGATCTGCTTTCTTGAGAACTTATTTTAACCTTCAGACAACAGTTAGCTTTTTTATTTTTCTCTTTTGTGAAAGGTTATTACAGCCTATTCGTGATTGTGATGATTTACTTACTTGTTTAGATTGATAGAATGAATGTTAAATTTCATTTCATTGCTGGACTGAAAAAGTTAACAGACATTTGACTTGTAAGGATACATTTTAATTTTTATTTTTAACATTGGTGTATCCGTGGAAAGTTTGGTGTTTTATTTATTTTGATAGCATAATCGTGATTGCATATTATTATATTATTACACTAACATATTCGTTATGCATATTATTATTATTATTACACTAGCATATTCGTGATTACATATTATTATATTAGCAATTGCATATTATTATATTAGCGCATTTGTAATTGTATATTATTATATTAGCGCATTTGTAATTGCATATTATTACATTAGCGTATTCGTAATTGCATATTATTAGTTATGACAGCCTCTCCGCGATTACTATGTTTTAGTTAATTGTTTAAATTTTACAAATAATGTTAATTTTTATTACATTGCTTGACTTAAAAATAGTTAACATACATTTGACTGGTAAGAATAAGTATTTTTAAATTTTGACATTGGTGTATCACGTGAGAGTTTCACGTTTTATTTATCTTTACAAATGTTTCAAAGATGGGGTTTTTAATAAAAATTTTCTGATCTAATCCGAAATATTAAAAAAAAAAAAAAGGATAGTGAAAAATTGTTTTTTTATAATTTTGAAAGTATTAATTAAAAATATTAAAGAAATATCCAATGAGTTTTGCAAAAATTTATTTTTAGAAAATAAATTACTTTGATTATTATATTTGCCCAGATGTTTTTGCTGTGACTAATCCTCAGTATCCGGCAGCATGGGACGGACACCCCATCAGTAGACTACTCACGGATGGAGGGGAAAGTTTTGTTTGGTTTGTCGCTCTATGGTCATTTTGTACACATATTAGGCTGTGGGATAAGAAACAACAACACGATAAATGTATTGTTTGCATGTGATTTACTGAAACTTTTTCTTTCTTTTTGTTTGTTTAAGATTGCTGTCATGAATTTTGTTTTTTACATTAAATTCAATATTTTAATTGATACCTGTATATCAATTAACCAACCAATCTGCCCAACCAATTAAATTAAAAAATAAAATTTTGTATCCTTTTTCCAGTTAAAACAACCATTAAAATATTAATTGTTTTTTGTGTCGTTCATACAACTTAAAAACTATTATATTCTTCCCTTCACCGATTAAGATTTGTCATCGCAGAAATCCAGAGTGATAGTGCTGAACATAAAGATATTCTTTGCTCAACCCATGGCGGAAGCCAACCTACACAAACCCTTTAATGCTAAATGGCTTTTTATTGTATTCAGGCACTCAGTTTTGACACAGAAAGTTATCTGTTCCCATTAAGACCGATGATGAGTTGGTTTCTTAAGCACAGCGATGAGCACCTAAAAGGATGATATATCTCGACGTTTCTCTGGACGCAGCAAGATTAGTTTATATTGATCAAGTGACTTAATTTAATGCATTTGGCTCTCTCATGGGAAAGTAAACACAAGACGTCCTCCATAAGTTTCCCATCGATTTGTGATCCATTACTTAAGAAAATCCATAAATCAGAATCCAGCCCTCTCCTCCGTCTCAACTTTTGTCTTGGGGATATTTTTGGTCCAGGAAAGAAAAAAGTCGAAACAGGGAAGTCAAAACTCATTTTAAAAAGTACGTGATGTATAGTCTTCCTTTTAATAAATTTTTCATAAAATTGACGATCCATATCCACCCACTGCATTTTTGCTGATCTGCTTTCTCCAGAACTTATTTTCAACCTTCATAGAACAGTTAGCTTTTTTTCTTCTTTTTCTCTTTCAGGAAAAGTTATGACAGCATATTCGTGATTGGGGTGTTTTAGGTACTTGTTTAGATTTTTACAATGAATGTTAATTTTCATTACGTTACTTGAGTAAAAAAAAATTAACAGACATTTAACTTGTAAGGATAAGTATTTTTAAATTTTTAGCATTGGCGTATCATGTGAGAAGTTACAAAAGTTTAAAAATGTTGTTTCTAATAAATATTTTCTAAATCTAATTTGAAATATATTGAAAAAAAAAATGGATAAAATGGAATGGATGGAGGGAATGTTTGATTTGGTTTGTCGCTCTACTGTCGTTTTGTGCACACTTTAGGCTGTAGGATAAGAAACAACAACACGATAACTATATTGCCTGCATATGATTTACTGAACCTTTTTTCTTTCATTGTTTGTTTGTTTAATATTGCTGTTATGCTTTTTGTTTTTAAATTAAATTCTGTATTTTATGGGTAACCTGTATATCGACACAGCAGATTAAATGGTTTTAAAATTATTGTATACTTTTCCAGTTAAAATCAAGATTAAAAAATTGTTTTTTTTATTTCATTTACATTGCAACATAAAAAATATTATATTATTCCTCCACCAATTAAGATTTGCCATATCAGAAATTTATAGATTGAATATAAAGAATATTCTTTACTCAACCCACTGTGGAAGCCAACCGAAACAAACCCTTTAATGCTCAATGGCTTTTATTGTAATCAGGCACTCAGTTTTGACACAGAAAGTTATCTGTTCCCATTAACACCGATGCTGAGTTAGTTTCTTAAGCACAGCGATGAGCACCATAAAGAACGATATATCTCGACGTTTCTCCGTACGCGGCAAGATTAGTTTATATTGATCAAGTGATTTAATTTAATGCATTTGGCTCTCTCATGGGAAAGTAAACACAAGACGTCCTCCATAAGTCTCCCATCGATTTGTGATCCATTACTTAAGAAAATCCATAAATCAGGATCCTCCTCTATCTCAACTTTTGTATTGGCGGATAATTTTGGCCCAGGAAAGAAAAGTTGAAGTAGGGGAAGTCGAAACTCATTTTAAAAAGTATGTGATGTATAGTCTTTCTTTTTTAATAAATTTTTCATAAAATTGACGATCCATATCCACCCACTGAATTTTTGCTGATCTGCTTTCTCAACTTTTTTTCAACCTTCAGATAACAGTTAGGTTTTTTACTTTCGTGAAAAGAATGTTTTAGTTTTAGGTACTTGTTTAACCTTTTACAATAAATGTTACCTTTTATTAGTCAAGCAATATAATGAAAATTAACAGACATTTGACTTGTAAGGATAAGTTTTTTTAAACTTTTAACATTGGTGTTTCACATTTTATTTATTTTGACAGCATATTCGTGATTGCATATCATTATATTAGCATATTCGTGATTGCATATCATTATATTAGCATATTCGTGATTGCATATCATTATATTAGCATATTCGTGATTGCATATCATTATATTAGCATATTCGTGATTGCATATCATTATATTAGCATATTCGTGATTGAATATTATTAGTTATGACAGCATATTTATGATTGCTATGTTTTAGTTACTTGTTTAGACTTTTACACTAAATGTTAATTTTCATTACATTTTGACTAAAAAAAGTTTGACTTGTTAACTAAAAAGTTGCATTGGTTGTACTAAAAATTAACAGAAATTTGACTTGTAAAGATAAGTTTTTAAATTTTCAACATTGGTGTTTCACTTGTAAAATTTCATGTTTTATTTATTTTTTAGAAAAGTACTTATTAATAAATATTTTTCTAGTCTAAATATAAATATATTTTGAAAATAAAAGTGATATTAGAAAGATTGGTTTTTATAATTTTGAAAGTATTAATTAAAAAACCCTATTAAAGAAATATCCAATGACTCTTACATTAATGCATTTTTAGACAATAAATTCGTTTGATTATTATGATTGCCCAAATGCCTTGTTGTGACAAATCACTTAGTGTCCGGCAGCGTGGGACGGACATCCATGAGTAGTCAAGTCATGGATGGAGGGAAAGAGGCTGCATCTGGTGCGATGAAGCACCAGTAGGTAAAGTCTGACTTGGCTCCGTGTCGCTGAAGAAGGAGGGCAGTGCCTTCCGGGACGACTTTTATAGGGCAACTACCTACTAAGGAATTTGAGTATCGTATAGGGGAAACCTCGGAAAACTCCCATTATGTAGTCTGACTAGTGAAACAAGATGCTGAACATCAACAGCGCCAACGAGTCACCTCGTTTGTTGATACAGTTTTCTATGGGGTTTCTGTTTTTGAAATAATTCTACTTCTATTTCATATAAATATATGAAATATAAACAGCCATCGGATTGAATCTCAACCCTGCCCACCAGCGGCGCACCTTCCATGAACGGGATGAGATTGTTGAATTATGAAATTCTTAGCTGGCGAAAGCTGTAGCACATCGAACGTTATTCAGGGCATTTACATTGAATACTAATCTCTTATGGAGCACAAAATGTAATAATAATATCAAAAGAGAAAATTGCTTTAAAGGAAGAAGCTTTTAAAGTGAACATATACTTTATCGAGCTAGTTAAATGTGTAAAACGTAGTAAACGTTAAATAAAATGTCATAATTAAACAAACATTAAATGAATAAATGATGATAATTTAAATAAACATTAAATTAAATTAAATGAATAATTCATGTCTTGCGAATAAAAATATTAGGATCTGTTAAATGTTTTAAGAAATGGTTTTTTAAAATAGCCTTCATTTAGTTATAAAGAGAATGGGAAATTTTATTAGAAATATTTCCCTTTATATTTTTGAATAACGTACGCTTTTGTTTACGAATCTCCTAATAGCAATTAATAACTAAGTCACTATCACGAATTTTATGTTTGAAATTTTAAAGTTTATAAATACCTAACTTATTTATTATGGTAAGATATTAAATACTTTAATTAGTAATTCTGAAAATTTAAGAATTCTGATATGATACCATATCAAAAGAAAAGCAATATAAGTAATTATTTATTTTTGATAAAAAAATATTTTTCTTCTCAACATTTAAGACAATATATAAATTTAAACAATTCTTTGACGAAAGCATTCATTTATGTTGTTTATTATTGAAATATTTAAACGTTAACAAGTTTTCATATCTCTGAAAAGTTTCTATTGAAAAATAGAGTTTTTCTTACAGTGACATCTTTAAAATGTCTCGAAAAGCATATTTATTAATAAGCTACCTTGTTTTCCCGGGTTTGATCAAAATTGAATTACATTTCAGCCTCGAGATATCTATAATCACATCTTGTCGAAATAACACGGTTTATTTAAAGCAGACACTTCGTACGGCAAGATATTTTTGCTAGAATTTTATTATTGCAAATCCAAACAACGTGTGTTGAGAAAAATTTATTAGCAGATTCGTTTAATGCTTTGCTTGCTATTATTATTTTTATTTTGATTATCACTTTTCTAAAATAAGCAGTTCCTTTTGAGAGCTTGATAGCAGCTGAATTTTTTGTAGCGTGTTTATTTTTTTCCTACTGTTACTTTTATTTTGTCAGTATTGAAAGATAATTCAATTTTGCAGAATGTTTTTTGAAATAATTCATGTCTCAGATGAATAAAAAGAAAAATGTCAACACAAAAAATATTCTTTTGACATATTCTATTTCCGTATCTTGTATTTTTATGTCATTTGAATTTTTAATGAATTAAAAAATATATTTTGTTTTTGAAACGCCGTTACAGTATATTTGTAAAAACAAATTTTATTGGAAGATTTAAAAGTAAAAGAAAAAAAAAATTCCAAGTAAAATTCGTTAATATACTTTCTTGATTTCTTTAAACAAGAAAAAGTTTTTTTTAAATTTTGAAAACAATTATAGATAGTGTAAAATAAAATTTAATAAACGTGTTTTAGAAAAACTCTAAATGATTATAGAAAGAAAATAAATTAAGGAAATTCAATTATAATTTTCAATATATAAGATTTCTGCTTGATTTTTGTTTTTCCATTTTTGATGATACTAATTTCCTTTTTTTTATGATGTTTAAAATAATAATAGCATTAATAAATTTCATAAA
Organism: Caerostris extrusa; assembly: GCA_021605095.1. Lineage (NCBI taxonomy): Eukaryota > Metazoa > Arthropoda > Arachnida > Araneae > Araneidae > Caerostris > Caerostris extrusa. Next base: position 108,839 of record BPLR01004447.1, on the reverse strand, counting down.
AGAAACACATTTTTGGCAGCTAATTGCATTCCATATGAAGAAACATGTCAGAATTAGTCATATCAAATTCGAGATTAAATTACCAAATTCGAAAACTCAGGATATTATAGTTGAATAAAGTTCAACTTATGAAAATTAATTGATAAAAACTTTTACACACCAATAAGGCATTTTTAAAAGTCAATCTGTAGTAATTAATTTTCAATTTTGTTTGTAGTGATCAAAATATTTAATTAAAATGTTTTTTGGTTTATTGTCATTATAATTCTTTCTTGTAATTTACCATTCTTTATTGGCAATTTAATACGATTCTTTTAACTAATCAGAATCCCTATTGAAAATCCTACAGATACATTATGTAAAATATCACCCTTTTATTTTAGTTTATCCAAAGCATCATATTTACACTCATGTCCATAAATTAAGGATAATTCAGAATCACACAGAAATTGAACTCTAAAACAAAAATTTCACCTGTAGAATTATCACACATCTTGAGGAAGAATATGCAAATTACAGGAAACCACCAGATGGCTCGGATAGTACGTCACAATGACGAGAGTGTAAGAGAGGGGTATATAAGGAATGGTGGCAAAGAAGTAAAATTGTTCACAAGCGCTTTAAAAAGCCTTTCAGTGCAATAGCAGCATAGTTATGGCACAAAGGAAGCATTTGGACGATTTTTTAAGGGGTAGAATTATCGGACGACTGGAATGTGGACGTACCCAGCTGGAAGTATCCGAGGAACTTGGAATCGCCCAGAGTGTCATCTCCAGGTTTTGGCAACGATTCCAAGATGATGGTAATGTGAGTAGATGTTACAGTACAGGTCGCCCCCGAGTTACAACGCCGAATGAGGACCGGTATTTAGCAGTTACTGCCAAAAGAAACAGACAGAGCACAGCATCAGACCTGTCTCGTCAGCTCTCTTCAGCTACCGGTACGACAGTTTCAAGGCAGACCGTGTACAGACGCTTAGGGCACATTGGTCTATATGCTCGTAGGCCTGTCAGATGTGGTCCACTTACTGCAACTCACTGTCGCCTGCGATTAACCTGGAGTAGAGAGCATGCATTGTGGACATCGCAACAGTGGTCTTGTGTGATGCTTTCCGACGAGTCCAGGTTTAGTTTGCAGTCTGATTCTCGCCGGACTTTCATTTGGAGAGCGCCAGGTACCCGTTACCACCGAGAGAACACCATTGAACGACACCGTTACGGTGGTGCAGGATGGCTCGTTTGGGGAGGAATTATTCTTGGTTCCAGAACTGACCTGCATGTTCAGAGTGTAACGATGACAGTCCACATTTATCGGGATGTCATTCTGGAACAACATGTACGTTTGTTTCGGGGCGTCATGGGTGCTGAATTTCTGTTTATGGATGACAACGCCCGTCCTCACCGTGCAAACATTGTGGACGAATGCCTTCAATTGGAGGATATCACCCGTATGGATTGGCCAGCATACTCACCGGACTTGAATCCAATAGGACATGTGTGGGATATGCTTGGCTGACGAATTGCAGCCGGTCAACCCCCCCCAGCTGTCAACCGGAACTTCGGAGGGCATTGCTTGATGAGTGGTGTAATATTCCCCAAGATCAGATTGATAATTTGATACTCAGCATGCCTAGGCGTTGTAAGGCCTGTATTGCATCGTCTGGGAGACATACTCCATATTAACCATCATACTAACCATGTTATACTGTTTTTTGTAAATAGGTTCTTTTTTGAAATTTGCTCCAGGAGTAAAAATCGCAATTTTTATTAATTATGTCAAACATATAGCATCTTTTTTGCTCTTTACCTTTTGCTTAATAAATAGACTTTACAAATAAGTCAAATTTGTTTTGCTTCTGTCTCTTTTCTTTGCCTGAACTTCATTATCCTTAATTTATGAACATGAGTGTATATAAAAAAAATTATAGCATTTATTAGAATTGGTAATTTTTGGATGATAGATTTTTAGCTACTTTTTTACATTAATTCTTTTAATAATATTAAATTATTATTTATGTGGCGATGTAAAATCTATACAGGAGATGTTAAATAGAATATTTTTTAGCAGATTAACAGCCGATAGTGTTAAAAAGAACTGCTTATACATAGAATAATTCCCAAATGGGAATAATTCTTTTGAGATTCTGTACTTTGCTTCGAAAAGAATTTATATTCAATAGGAGTTCTATTACACGGATTCTTTCCTACTGTTCCCTTCGACAACTCATTTAAAACTTTAAAAGTATTGAGTTAAGCCTTAAATTTCGAACTTGTGTTTCTAGTCACACTCATTCTCCAGGTACAGGTGACGTTCAATATTGACGCTGTTGACTCTAAAAGGCTTTTCAATGACATTTTCACTAATGCATATTTTTTTAAATCAAAATACCGTTGAATTTTATTACGAAAATACTAAGAAATCTAACAGTCTGTTATATATCTATACAGAGTAATCATATCAAAATATCTGAACAAATTGTAAAGGATGGTAGAGAAAACCATGTATGTGTCTTCATATGCCCCATTTATGCGCTGTTGGCTGAAGCAAGATTTGAAATTAGAGATAAATCAAAGAAAGAATTCAATTTTGATGGGCTCTGCTTTTTCAGTAGATGTTAAAGAAACTGACCAGCAGCACCAATGCTAGCTTAACATAGCTAATGCATGGATATCAGCAGATTTTCAAAATTTTCTTAGGTGTGTGTTTCCAACATTTCACTGCGCTCACATGCAATCTGTCCACAATATGTTCATCGAGGTCAATGGAGATTCATGTTCTTCTCATTTAACCTCCTTAAAAGAAAACCAAACATGGGGAATTCTGATGATGATGGTGGCCGAGAATTAATTCCATCTCGACAAATCCAGCGGTTTTCAGTCAATGTCTTATCAGTTCAATCAGTGTCCCAGCAATTCATGACAATAGTGATAAAATGTGTAGAAGTATACCAGTCAGTATTCTTCTTCAATGGTTTAACAGCCACAATGGGGCCAAGGCTGTCTGCCTTCTGACAGATTCCGAAACATAAGATGTTTTTTTTATGGGGTTTGGGTTGTTAGCACTAAACCAAACAGTTATATTAGATCGGCACCTACCAATTAAAGGGGATTCCGAATCATTACAACCATCCATGGCGACGCAGGAATCGAACCCGAAACATGTGGCACCGAGCTTTAGTCATTCGGCCATCATGTCCATGTGCGGGTGTATTATCATGTCGAAAACCAATTCTTCATCGAATAGACTCAGTAACCTCATGTGTTGGGAAACATTTGTAACTTTTTTTTAGGCTGTTTTGATGACTTATTACGATATGTTCCGTCTTTTTTAATATATTGCTATGTTTAAATGATTTACCATAATCTCTATATCATTTTCTCTTCCAGATTATGCAACTAATTGAGAATGGGGGATTTATTCTTTTTTAAATCAATAATTTCGAAAATCAGAATGATTAGTCAGTTTTTATTCAATAATTAATTCTGTTATGGAAATAATTATTCCTTTTTCTGATCTGATTAATTACAAAATGGGGTTATAAATTTTTTTCATTTGCCTCTTTATTTTTCAATTTTTCTGTGGAAAATAATCATTTCATATATTGTTTTTTAAAAGGTCTCACAACACTTGAAATACACACACAAAATACCATATATCCTAAAAAAAGAAATACGCCAAATATTAAAAATATATTAAATTGCATAAATTCATGATAAATTGTTTATTTCAATATCCTTTTCTTTAAAACAATAAGATTTTGGCCTTTTAATCTAAAATAATTTGTTATTGAATTTAATTATACATTTTTTTTTCTCAGTTAATATGTTTCCCACGTACCGCAAGAAATGCTTTTCAAAATAAACTTTATTCCCTATTGTCTTTTGAGAAACCTTATTTTTTAAAGAAATTGACCAACCCTTGAAAAAACACGATTTCTTATATCCCAATAAACTTCTTTCACTATGCATCGCATAAAGGCCTATTAAATTTGAATAAAACATTTAGCGTCCTTTCAGCGTTGTAAAAAAACCAACAGGAAGCCACTATAAACCGAAGCCTTACAACCCACCCAATTCCTATCCCAAACGCCCTTATGCCATTTCGTCTTGGTACAACATATCCTTAGCATGGTGGACATGCATTATCGAAGGAGGACTCTAACATGCTTCCCATCAACTCAGATCACGTTCATCCGAAGGGTGGGATTTTTTTTTGCCAAGCACGTGCTAAAGAGATTCTGTGGGAAAAGAGGTGGCCAGGGAAAAACGGGAAAAGCACTTCCCACGGAAATGTGCGCATGGGATCTGTTATCGATGGATGGTAAATGTGATATATATTTCTTGAACTCGCTTTCTCTGGATCCGCGCAAGTGTATTAAATGCACACAATGGAAAGGTTGAGGTGGGTTTGAAATGTTTGGCAAATCAAAAGGATTCCAGTTGTCGATTTCTTTGTATTTGTTATTTAAGAACAATTATTCGAATAGAATTTCTGTTTTGAATTAGTTTAGTTTATTGTTTTAAATATGTATTTAAAAAATATTGGTAAAATATACGATTTAATTAATAAACTTGGCATGTACTATTTTGATCTGCTATGTACAATCTTAAAATTGATTGATCAATTGATCGATTTAAAGAACTTGCTCTTAATACAAGAACTATTTTAACAGGAAATATTATTACCTTATTACCTGTTAGTGCGGGATTACAGAATTGGCATGTTTATCTGTGTGTTAAACTACGGATTAGAGTAATGTGGTTATATGTTAGTTAAACTCCGGAGGATAGTATTAATTTGGTTATGTCGATATCATAGTGATTGGTCACTGAATTCAGTACTGAAGCAATTACTTCTTCTTCGGTGTTGTAGGGATTTGCTATTGAGTTCAACACTACATTTCTAATGATTGTAAGGGATTACAGTATTAACAGGATTATATGTTAGTTATACTTCGGATTACAATATTAGTGTGGTTCTATTTATCTCGTGATTCATCACTGAATTCAATACTGAAGCAATTACTTCTTCATCTTGTAGTGAGGTGTTATTGAGTTCAACACTACAGTTGTAATGATTGTATATATTCTTAAAAAGAAATACGTCAAAAATTACAGGTTGCATAAATTCATGATAAAAATTTTTTTTCAATATCATTTTCTTGTAAAAAAAAATATTTTGTCTTTTATCTAAGATATTTTGGTATTGAATTTAATTATACTTTTTTTTTCTCAGTCAATATGTTTCACATATACCGCAAGAAATGCTTTATAAAAAAAACCCAATATTACGTATCGTCTTTTGAGAAATCTTATTTTATTTAAAGAAAATGACCAATCCTTGAAAAAATAGACGATTTCTTATATCCCAATAAACTTCTTTTACTTATGCATCGCATAAAGGCCTATTACATTTGAATAAAACATTTAGCGTCCTTTCAACGCTTTTAAAAAACCGGTAGGAAACCATTATAAAGCGAAGCCTTACAACCCACCAAACTCCTATCCCAACGCCTTTATGCCATATCTTCTTGGTACAACATATCCTTAGCATGGTGGACATACATTATCAAGGAAGACTCACAACATACTTCCCATCAACCCAGATCACGTTTTCCGAAGGATTGGGACTTTTTTGCCAAGCACGTGCTAAAGAGGTTCTGTGAGAAAAGGAAAAGAGGTGGCCAGGGAAAACGGGAAAAGCACTTCCCACGGAAAGAGCGCACGGGATCTTTTATCGATGGAGGGTAAATGTAATATATATATTTCTTGAACACGCTTTCTCTGGATCCGCGCAAGTGTATTAAATTCACACAATGGAATGTTGGGGTAGGTTTGAATAGAAATGTTTGGCCATCAAAGGATTTCAGTTGTCGATTTCTTTCTATTTCTTCTTTCGCAAGAATTATTTGAATAGAATTTCTGTTTAGAGTTCGTTTTGTGTACTTTAGCATTGTTTTTATAGATATATTTAAAAAGATATTAGTAAAAATATACGCTTTATTTATTAACTAGGCATGTACTATTTTGAGATGCTTTGTACAACTTTTAGGATTGATTGCTCTTTGTAAAGAACTTGCGTTTAATAGAAGAATTATTCTAACAGGAAGGATTATTTCACGTTAGTGTGTGATTACAGTATTAGCTTGGTTATGTATTAGTTATACTCTGGATTATAGTATTAGCGAGGTTATATATTAGTTATACTCCGACTACAGTATTTGTGTGGTTATACTTATATCATAGTGATTTATCACTGAATGCAACTGGAGCAATTATTCTTCATCGGTATTGTAGTGAAATTTCATTGAGTTCCACACTAAATTTCTATATATTGTATGGGACTACAGTATTAATGGGGTTATAAGTTAGTTATACTCTGGATTACGGTATTAGTGGGGTTATATCTATATCATAGTGATTGATCACTGAATTCAATACTGAAGCAATTACTCCTTCATCAGTATTGTAGTGATGTGCTATTATTGAGTTCAACACTGCATTTCTAATGATTGTATGGGATTACAGTATTAACGTGGTTATATGTTAGTTATTCTCCAAATTATAGTATTAGTGAGGTTAATTTTATATTACAGTGATTGGCCACTGAATTTATTACTGAAGCAAATACTTCTTCACCGCTATTGTAGTGTTGTGTTATTGAGTTCAACACTAAATTTTTAAAGATTGTATAAGGTTGAAATGTTTGTAAATGGTGTCTAATATATGATCGTTGATATTATGGGAAATGAATTGCAGATAAATTTTCATCTTTGTGATGGAGGTATATTCCGAAAAGATGATATTCCATTCTAAAACAAATAGCAATAAAAGCAATTTCTACACGGAATATTAATTTTTACTGATTCTATAAATTTCTATTTAAAATTATTACAAATTCAAAGTGTTGTTTTGTTTACGATATAGGCTATGGTATCCTCAGTCTAGTTAATATAGAAGAGGGTCATAATAATAGCAACTTACGTAATACATTACTTCATAGAGATATTAATAAGGAAATGGGTAGGATGAATATATGAAGAATAGTTTCAAAAGTCTCCTATAGGAAGTATTACAATATCTTCTTCTTGCAGATACGAGAATGATTGAAGAATTATCATTTATTGATTATTTTAATCAATGTACTCTCGATTCTTGTAAACCACACATTACATCCTATTCTTAACGGTACTCGAAAATGCATCATGCACTGATGTTGAATAGGAATTTTTCTATTTACATATTTCTGTTTACATTTTTCTAAAAACAGTGACTTCTAGCGGAATTAAATGCAAGCTCTCCTACATGTTAATTACTTTCGTTATTATTGACCGACAAATAATTCTACTATCGTCTTTTAGTATTTTTTTCCTTTAATATTATTAAACATCATAATTGTAATTAACATCTAAAATGATCATTTAAGAAAAACAAAATTTCAGCTTTCAAAAGAAAAAAAAAAATTGATGTATTAACTGTCAGGACGGAAATAGATCATTGAAAATTTTCACTTATATTTCGATATATCATATCGTGTTTCTTTGAAGCACATATACTTACACCAGTGATCATCCTTTTTTTGGATAACTTATATGTGACTGGAATTTGGGAAAGAAAGTCAGACGGCTCAGACAGCTCCTTTTGTAGAAATGTAAGCGAGAAAAATTTATAATATTTTACCCCCTTTTTTTTGTTATGGATTTGATTCGTGCTTTTACACCATTGACTTGACATATTAAACTGACTTCGGAAAATTTTTTTTTATTTCAAATTATAAATGCCTTGGCGTGATAACCCACGAAATTATTAAAAATGAAAATAAAATGATTTTAATTTAATAAAGATTTATAAAACTAAAAATTAATAATGACATGAATTATAGTTTTTATGCTTAAAAATTTTTCAATCTGTTTAATTAATAATAAATTCTGTTATATGTTTGACAACTAAGCCTTTAAGTTTTCTTGTAATTATAATTCTGAACAATAATTTATTAAATGAGGTACCAATTTAATTAATAGGTCTAAATTTTACAAAATATTGTGAGAAATAATGATTAATGTTTTACATAATTCAGTATTATGGCAATATTTTCTTAAGGCAATAAGGGATAATGGATTAGAAAAGAAAATAATAGGCATATTCTTCCTTTAACTTTTTTGAAGCATAAATTTTCTTTTTAAGAATTCTTTTTCTGTTTTTCTGTTTCAGTTATTTGTATTAATAGTTTGGTTAAATGAACTATAACTAATAAAGTTTGTAGTTTTATATTGATGTCTTATGGTTTTGACTCAAATGTAAGAAAAACTTTGTCTAAATGTTCAAGGAAAAAATTCTAGAAGGTAAAATGAGGTAGTGTATGGATAATCAATAAGATGAATTATGCGATTGAACGCAAACAAAGGTGATTTTGCATTACCATTGTGATTGGCAATAGTGAAATCACATGATCATGCATTTTTCTTCATGCAAAATGAGCTAGCAGTTGCACTAATGTTTGCCTATATAAACGTTTAATGATCTCTTTCATCCAAAAGATTCGTTTTTCGGAATAATCAATTAAATGTAAAAATATGAGTTTTTTTGAGCTTCAGAGATTCATTCCATGACTTTAGCCAGAGTGAATACCGCTTGGAAGTCGCCATCAATTCATGCATGGTACGCCGCTAAATATCCTGGTATGTCCTTGCAGTGCTCTTGCCCTAAACCTGCTCAAACGGCTTTAGCTAGACTAAGGACTGCCACACTAAGAGTTTGACCTTCAATAGAGACGAGAAGACATATACCCTTTGTCACTGTTCGGCCATCGCGTCTCCCTCTCATCTCATCGATTGTATTGGTGCCTCTGTGAGGCAACTGTTGAATGAGGGGAGGACCGTTTAGGATCTATTGATTCAGCATGATCTACTGGATTTGGTTTAGGATTCTAAATCAATGGGATAAGCAACAACAACATGATTTTTTTTTTTATCTGCATATTTTATTTAGCTATAATTTCATTCTCAATCTAGGTTGTCAAAACTACAAATTAATGGATTTAGATTTCTTCATTAAAAAGTGTACAGATTGTTTCAAACATTGATTGATTGATTGACAAATACGGAAATTAAATTTCTAACTCATATTCATAATCAGCATATGATGATGTGGATTACCAAATTTTAAAAAAAGAAATTTAAATTTCATTTTAAGCAATGTTTTGAAAAATATCCAATGCTTTTAGTGTTGAAGGGATAAGACATTTTGAAGATTGGGACTAACCCACTATTGAAAATAAAACGGTTCTAGAAAAAGATTATTAAATTTTTGATATTGAATCGTGATAATTCTTAAATTTATTTCTTCGAAATAAATCAAAAGGAACATTTCAGATAAAAATACTAATCCTGAATATTTTATGCTAAATATGATATGATTGTAAATCTTATTTTAAGGTAGTGTTTTGGGCATAAAGCAACACATAAACTTGACTAAGTCTGATACATTAACGATAATGAAAATGAAACAATACGGACAACGTGGCGTAATTTGAACATGTTAAATGACAAAATTATTACTTTTATATATATTAAATTATTTAAATATAAAGTAATACGATCAGTTATAATATTGTATATATTGGAAATTTTAATTATTATGAATTTATCCACTTGTAAATATAAAACAAAATGTTTAAAAAAGAATTATTGTTGAACAATATCAATGCAATGTTTTAAAAAAATGTAATGAAAAATTATTGTTGAACAATATAAATGCAAGGTTTTAAAAAGAATTATTGTTTTCAATATCAATGCAAGGTTTTAAAAAAGATTATTATTGAACAATATCAATGCAAGGTTTTAAAAAAGAATTATTATTGAACAATATAAATGCAAGGTTTTAAAAAGCATTATTATTGAACAATATCAATGCAAGGTTTTAAAAAAGAATTATTGTTGGACAATATCAATTCAATGTTTAAAAAATGGATTATTGTTGGACAATATCAATGCAATGTTTAAAAAAATAATTATTGAACAATATCAATGCATTGTTTTAAAAATAATTATTGTTGGCAACATCAATGCAATGTTTTAAAAAAGAATTTTGTTTAACAATAGCAATGCAATATTTTAAAAAAGAATTATTATTGTTGAAAAATATCAATGTAATGTTTAAAAAAAAAAAAGAATTATTGTTGAACAATATCCAACTCACTTGTAAAGATATTACATAAAATTACTTTTTAAAAAAGATATTGTTGTAAACGTTTTACATAAAAATTACTTTTAATATGGTAAAGCCGCTTAAATTATTATGATTATTTATATATATGATATATAATCATAATAATATATATGATGATAATATATGATTATATATAATGCAATTTGTATGTAATTTGAATTTATTATTACAATAAAAAGCATACAACAGTCGTATTTCCCACACATAGATCTTTAATGCTTATAGAAGAAAAATTATTACATTTGCATGTAGAAAAATCCTTTGGACTTACCATAATACCTCCACCTGACCATTAAGCATAATATTACCATGCAAAAATATATCCTTACTTTTTGCCGTCGATTTTATTTTATTCCTTGGAATTGAAACAAGCATGATCATATTTTTTCATTCCCCTTTTTCTAAATTTCAAGGGAAATGTTACGGTTTCCACCTGCGCCCAAGGAGTTGAGTTGAGAAGTCTTCCTCCTTCTTGGAGTGGAGCCAGGAATTTAAGAAGGTCTAGTTATGTTTAGTTAGTTTTTCTTTTATCGCCCGCTCTGGATCAAATCCTTCTCGAACTAATGCAAGAGATTACGGCCATTTAAACAAGCACGGGGCACAAGCAGTTACATCTAAACAGTTGTTGTTTTGCTGCGAAAATGATCCTTCCAGCTAGTTAATCGCAAGGGTCGCTTTGGAAGAATTCACTATGAGGAAAAAAAAAAAAAGGAATCAAAATGGAGCACTTAATCTCATTTGGGGTTAAAAGAGGGGAAAATGCAATATGAAAAATATTTTTTTTTTTTGTATTTGGTATGTCTAAATTATTTTTTATAAAATAGAGATTGAAAAATTGAGATTGAATGATGTTATTTGCTTCTGAGAAAAGTTACGTAAGTTCTTGAAAGTATGTTGTAAAATTAAATCAGTTAAATTTCCTAAACAAACAGTTCAGAAGATAATTCTAGATTGGTGTTATTATTAGCAATTGTTTCTGAAAGAAAGGAAACCAAAAGGTATTATTTGTAAAATGTCTGGTAAGTTTTTTAGCTTCATAGTTCCTTTCATTAACTCTATAAGTTAACGAAAATTAATGTTCAAAATTAACAACCAAACACTAAAAATTACGAATGTTATTTTAAAAATTGTATACACTCTAATATTCAGCGATGAAATAAAATAATACGCCCTGAAACAATTAGTAGTAATTTTGAAGTTATTTAGTATGTTATGTTGAGATTATTGAGTTATTTTATTGAAAAAAGTCGCCCCCTTGAAGCAATTGATAGTTATTTTCTCTGATGCCCATCTTATGATAATTGTCCAATTCTTTTACTGGCTAGATCTTTTCTCTGAACTTATAAGGCTAAGGCAAAAATTCATATAAAAGGTAACATACTAAAAACTAAAAGCCCAGAACATTAAAACCCGTATACACTCTTGTATCCAGGCAGTGAAAAAAGTAATAAATCTTTATTTTCCAAATTCTTCAGATTTTACGTTTTGTTATAGTTATTTTGAAATACAGGAGGAAAGTTCTTTGAAAATATTCGTTGAAGCATTTAGTTGAAAACCTTTTTAATTGACACTTAGAAATGGAAGAGACTTTATAGCCATAGGTGATTTCATTTTAAGAAACCAGAAAGTAACTTTAATTTCATTGCATGCTGACATTTGTAAATAAATATTTATTATTCCGCAACGGGCATTTTATTAATTTAAATTCTTCCACTATAAGAATTACAAAAGAGAGTTTGTTTAAAAATTATTCAGCTTTATTAGTTATCGTTATGTTTTTTTCAAGCAACTTCAAATAATTTTTTAAAAATTTATTTTTGTAATATAAACTTTCAAATATACATTTGAAAGACTATTTTATAAAATTGCTTCATTTTTGAAAAAGGATTAACACTTAGTAGAAATTTTTATTATTTTAAAACTTGAATTGTATAAAATTCAAATATTGTGTTCAAAAGACAATATCAGGTATTAAATTTAATATATGCGACTTTTTTTTAAAAATGGAATAAATATTATTATCAACGGAATTCAGATTGAGGCAAATATTTCATATCAATTAATGTCCTACATTTGAATATGGCATCAACCCAATTGTTATAGGTCTTTGATGTTTAGTATGTTTTAGTTTAATGGAACAACGTTAGTTTTTTTTATTATTTTTATTTTGAACATGTTAAATGCTGTAAAAAAACCAATTGTGGTGAATTTTACTTTTCTGTTTTAATTAAAAAGTAAAATAAGGTGTAGCTAAAACGGATCGATTCTTTGTTGAAATTTACGAAAAATATACACTTGTTGAAAGAACTTAAAAAAACATTTTCAAAGACAGTAATTTTGATACTGATGATCAAGAACAGTCGAAAAAAATAATGAGCTTCTAAAATATAGTGAACCATTACTGTTAAAACTTTAACAACTAAAATTCATACTTTGAGCTGTAAGATACGAAAAAAGCCATTTTTCAATATTTTTCAAGATGTCAATGCTCGGTCACATGCTGCATAGCATGACAAAAAAAAAATATTTGGGAACGCTTTGACAGCATCTGTCATATTCTTCATGAATTTTTCCTTTTGAATACCATTTGTTTCCTTCGATGACGCATGGCTTGCACTGGCTGTTGACTGAATGGAAGTGATTCTTGCATGGCACAGTCCAGTCTTTTTGAAGAAGTCAAAAAATGATTATGGATCGTCTCAAAAAGGTGAGAAAAACAATACCATAATAGACGTAAAAGTTCATTTTTAATAGATTAAGGATTTTATTTACAGAAAAAAAAATCCTAAGAGCTACTTTTAATATTTATTGCATATTAGGAAAAAAAAAGGAATGTTTGCATATAATGAAATAAATTTATTGCAATTCAGTCTTATGCTCTGGATTCAGGCACCACAGGTTTCGAGGTTCGGTGTCCTGGATACTGCTGTGAATGTAAGGTAGTATGGATGTTTGCAGTGGTTCGAATACACTTTGCCGTAGGTCCGGTCTAATATGACTGTTGGGCGTAGTGCCAACAACCCTACCCTGTAAAATGAAAAAAAACATCACCTGTTTCAGAAATTTGCCAGTAGGCAAACAATCTTGTTCCACCATTGGGCTGTTGCGTCAATGAAAAAGAAGGAAGAAAGGGATTCAGTTTTATATAACTGATTCCTGCTACTTCAAATGCGCATAAATATAAAAAAAAAGGGAATGCAGTATAACGAAAATCATACTTTAAGCGAATATTTCAGAAAGGCAAGATTCCTCATAAGATTTCCCTGAAAATATTACCCGATTAATTTGTTTTAATTCTTCCCCTCAATCACAGTACGTACTGAAATTATTGATAAAGCTAACTTAAACAATCATAAATATTTCATAAATGTCATTTATTATCATATTTGGTACAAAAATAGCATGCATAAAATTAATTGCTCATGAGAATTGTATCTATCTAATTAAGAAAATTCACCAGAAAGAAAACTGATTCATGCCAGTATGGTTTTACACTTGCATTTACAGATACACTTGTATCTGTTTTTTTCCACCTGTTTTCAAAAATATTTCTAACAAAATACAAAGACTTACCATTAAATAGATCTGCAGTTCTGATAATCTCTGATTTCTCTGAATCTTTTCGTAGAACCACTGTGAACACTCTCGCACTTTTGTCAAGCAGTTTAGATTTCAGCCGTAATATATTTTTCATCCTCATCTAACGATGCAATTGCCATTTTCCTTTTCGTTACATTGTTGGTTGAAAAGTTCTAGGCAGTTACTCAGCTCTACTAAAAATTCTCTAGTTGAACTCGTTAATAGTCAGTTTCCGGTCCTTAATCGCCAACAACTCTCCGACATTTTATGTTTCCATGTTACGACCATGAATCTTTGCCACAATATATTCTCATCAATTGCGTCCTTTAACAGACTCTTTTTCATCACCATAGGAAGGATACAATTTCTCCTACGTTGTTTAATTATTTAACCGAAACATATATTGTATCTGAGAGATAAATTTCTTACGATTGTTCATTGTGCACCAAGTACGTCGCTATCCGAGGCCGTCGTTAACATAGCTACCCCCTGCGTAATAGGTATTTTTTTTTTTAAAAGTGACGAAAATAAAATGGAAATTTTATCTGATGAAAGAATGTGCTGCATCTGTTGTGATCAAAAATGTTTTCTCAATGTGGAAGGAGATTAAAAAAAAGGTGCTATATATTTAAACAAATCAGAGATTTGTTTTTTATGAGGACTCATTGTTAATCAAGTACGTATCTATCTGAAGTCATTGTCAACCAACGTATACTTGTACATTAGGTATTCTTCGAAGAAAAAATAAAAGGAAATAGAAATTTCTTCCGAAAACGAGAATGGAGAAAATAATAATCTGATATTGCTGAAATCAAAATATTTTGACAAAATTGAGGAAGTTCAAACTGATGCTGTGAAATGGAATTCAAACAAAATCAGAGAATTATTTCACTCGTTGTTAATTAATTACATCGTTATTTGAAGCCGTCGTTAATAAAGGTACTACTGCATATTAGGTAATATTTTATGAATATTTATTTTATATTAAATTAGATACACTACAAAAGTTGATCTAGGCTGCTGACCATTACACTTCTCAGACTATTAAAACGTGCAATAAGTTCTTCTTCAATGGCCTTCTGCCTACTTGCAAATTCCGAAACATGAGATATGTTGCCTTCTTTTTTAAGGGGCAGGATTGTCAACCCTAAGCCAAACTCTCTACAATCATATTAGACAGGAACTTACTGTTTAAAGTGGATTCCGAACCACTACAAACATCCATGGCACCTCTGGGACTCAAACCCGAACCAAGTGCCATATAGTAAGTATAAAAAGTTATTTCCTTAAATAATTAGGATAAATATATAATCTCCATAAATGGAATCTAAAATGGAGTATGGAATCTAAATGGAATGGAATATGGAATCTATATGGAATGGAATATGAAAATCTAAATGGGATACATAATCTCCATAAATAGAATCCAAATCCTTATATTTTAGGAGAAATATTGGATACGGTTCAGTGAATAAATATAACAATTGTAATCCATTTTACTGAAACTTTCCTCGTCTTAAAACTATTAATTCTCATGGTCTGGTGAGTAATTCAAAACTTTTCCACTGCAGCTCCATCGAGAAGCAATTATAAAGTCAACAATCTTGAAAGATCCTCTGGTCGAGTAGATATGTCTCGAGACATTTCTCCATCGATTGGATGGTGCGAACCATTTGTCTTCGTCTGCCTTGTTACAATTGGCTACAACACTTTAATGCCGAACCTCTCTATTTCCTTTGGGTGAATCCCCTTCCGATGGATGCCTTCCCCGGTACTTTTCCGAGGGCTTACCCAATAAAGTAGGGGCATTTCCATTGCAGCTGTTTTCTAATTGTTGCTACATTCTTCTTGCTTCTTACGGGAATTTTTTTATGCTTTGTCCTTCTTGTGACACTCATGCTAAAATAGGATTATAAGGTTCTGCTTGCCGAAAATATCCATGTATTATGCCTATATCCTGCAAAATAGTAAATCTTCTACAATTTTCCAATTTCAAAAAAGGAATGATATGAAATCAAGTATTTAACTTAAATAAGGTATAATAATTCAGATTTGATTTTGAAATAATATTAATCTAATGTAATTTTAAGTTTCATTTGATTTTTGTTTAAATCAATTGTAAATATTTTTAACTTAAAAATATTTATAAGTTAAATATATATAACTTGTTATTATACTGTGATTGAACATCATGTGATTGTTATTATATGATTGAACATTATGCGATTGTTATTATACTATGATTGAACATTATGCGATTGTTATTATACTATGATTGGACATTATGCGATTGTTATTATACCATGATTGAACATTATGTGATTGTTATTATACTATGATTGAACATTATGCGATTGTTATTATACTATGATTGGACATTATGCGATTGCTATTATACTATGATTGAACATTATGTGATTGTTATTATACAATGATTGAACATTATGTGATTGTTATTATATGATTGAACAATATGGGATTGTTATTATACTATGATTGAACAATATGGGATTGTTATTATATTATGATTGAACATATACGATAGAACATTTTGCGATCTGTTTACTTGAATATATTACAAAGTATATTAAATTTTTCCTTATGCCCGACTCGTGGATCAGTGGTAACGTGCACCCTCGGGTGAGCATTAACTCTGAGACTCAATCCGCTGGCGATTCCGAATCACTGAAAACATCCATGGTACCGCCAGGAATCGAACCCGAAATCTGTGGTACCGATCGCCAGAGATTATAAGTTAGTTACATAAAATGTATTTAGCTGAAATATTGAATCCATTTTCAGTGAATAAATATAACAATTGTAATCCATTTAACTGTAACTTTTCTCGCCTTGAAACTATTAATTCTCATGGTTTGGCGAGTAATCCAAAACTTTTCTACTGCAGCTCCATCGAGAAGGAATTATTAAGTCACCAATCTTGGAAAGATCCTCTGGACGAGTGGATATGTCTCGAGACATCTCTCCATCGATTGGATGGAAAGAACCATTTGTCTTCGTCTGCCTTGTCACAATTGGCTACAACACTTTTATACCGAACCTCTTTATTTCCTTTGGGGTGAATCCCCTTCCGATGGCTTACTTCCCCGGTACTTTTCCAAGGGCTTACCCAATAAAGTACGAGCATTTCCATTGCAGCTGTTTTCTAATTGTTGCTGGATTCTACTTGTTTCTTACAGGAATTCTTCATGCTTTGTCTTTCTGGTGACACTTGTGTTAAAATTGATTATAAGGTTTTGCTTACTGAAAATATCCATTTAATTCTCATGTATTGTGTCTCTATTCTGTAAAATAATAAATCTTCTACAATTTTCCAGTTTCAAAAAAGGAATTATATGGAATCTAGTATTTAAAACTTAAATGCGATATAATAATTCTGATTTGATTTTGAAATAATATTAATCGAATGCAACTTTCTTTTCGTTTGATTTTTGTTTAAATCAATTATAAATATGTTTAACTTAAAAATATTGACAAGTTAAATAGATATAACTTGTTATTATACTATGATTGAACAATATGTAATTTTTATTATGATTGAACAATATGTAATTTTTATTATGATTGAACATATACGATCTGTTTACTTGAAAATATTACAAAGTTTATTAAATTTTACCTTATGCCCGACTCGTGGATCACTGGTAACGTGCTCCGCTGGTTTTGTAAAATGAATTTTGGTTTTGCAAACTTTGAACTCGATCTTTTATTAAAACAGGAACACTCAGAATTATCTACCTTTTAAAAAGTTCTGGGTAGAATGAAATATTAATAGTTACACTTGAATCGAAGATATACATTTTCGTCTGTTTTTAACTTAATGTAAGTATTGCCAAAAGTAATTTTGAAAAATCGAACTTTTTCAATCGTTTTCAATCGAATGAATGACTCGTTTTCAATCGCTTTTTGATTGTATTTATAAAATTAAAAATTAGTACTGATATAATTAAAAATAAAAAATTAAAAAAATAATTATTTTGATTACCTCCTTTTTTAATTGTGAATTTTAATGAATATTAATCATGTTATCAATGATGAAAATTTTGGTTTTGTAAAATGGAATCATTGAAAGTAAATTTTTGAACACGATGTTTTATTAAAACAGAAACACTCAGATTTATTTATCTTTAAGAAGTTCTTGGTAGAATGAAATATTAATAGTAACACTTCAGCCGAAGATATACATTTCCGTATGTTTTTTAGCTTAATGCAAGTATTGCCGAAAGTAAATTTGAAAAATCGAACTTTTTCAATCGTTTTCTGGTTTGCTGAAAAATTGCTCCCCACTTTCATTTCTTCCGCAAACTTTTGGAAGAAAAAGTAGGATCCAGAGAAAATAAACATTTCCCCAAGATTCTCGTTGGATTATTTGAGAGAGTGGAAAAAAAAAAAAAGAAAGAAAGAAAAATTTAGTAAAAAAATAAAATCCGTTAAAAGATGTAAAAAGTTAAAAAAAATAAAATGAAAACTTTTTTTTTTTGCAAGAAAGGTACTAGTCAAAAAACGCTTGAAAACACAGTCAAAGATCATCTGCTTCTGTATTTTTTGAACATGTCGAAGAAACTATTTCTTATGAGTTTTTACGGTACTGAAATAAATAGATGTATTTAAAAAAAAAATGAAATTTTTTTTTCTGTTTTCAATATTTTTGGCTGTATTCCAAATCTGGAATGGTAAAAATTGAGCATTTTGTTTGTTTTGCCGATATTCGTGACAGTTTTATAAAATTGCAATGCTATCGATGTTCTTATGTGATCTTTGTTCATATTCCGATAAAAATAACACTTTCCCAAAAAAAATAAAACTAAATATTGAAAGCACTTATTATATATGACAGTAAAATATTACTGATTAACATGCATTAATTTTTTTAAACTATTTTGTTCCTAATTTTGTTTCTATTAAAATCGTATTGGAATGAACACAAAATATCACAAAAATTAAAACTAATCATTCATCAAATTAATAAGTGAAACTGAGAATTCTCATTTGATAACTTTTATTAAAATTATATCTTATAACTTATATAATAAAATTCTACTAAAGTGAAGACAAAATATTACAGAAATTGAAAACTAATCATTCATCAAATTAACAAGCTAAAATGATAGTTGTCATTTGATTGGACTGAGTTATCAAATGAGAACTTATTAATTTGATGAATGACTTATTGACTTATTAATTTGATGAATGATTAATTTTATTAGTTTTATAATATTTTGTGCTCAATTTAGTATAATATTAATAAAAATTAAATAGTTTTATATAATTTTAATAAAAATAAAAAAAGTTTGTTCATAGCAGAAAACAGAACTGTCAAGGAATCGCCGTCATTAGCGCAAAAAATAATAAATATATTTCTGACTTTCACTAAAAAAAGAAAACTGAATATTGAAAGTACTTATCATATGTGACTGTAAAAAAATACCATTTAATAATCATTAATTTTTAAAGCTATTTTGTTTCTATTAAAATTACACTAAAGAGAGCACAAAATATTATAAAACTGATAAAACTAATCGTTCATGAAAAAAATAAATCAAAAACTGATAATTCTCATTTGAGAACTTAGTCCAAAGTATGTGCAGAATTGTCAAGGAGTCGTCATAAGTGGAGAAATATTAAATATATTCATCACTTTCACTAAAAGAAAACTGAAAGCACTTATTATATATGACAGTTAAAATATTACCATTTAATACACATTAATTTTTAAAACTATTTTGTTTCGATTAAAAATTATATTAAAGTGAACACAAAATATGGAATTACTGAAAATAAATTTTATACTGATCCCTTATCAAAAAGAAACTCTCAGAATTATTTACATTTAAAAAGTTCTAGGTGGCATAACATATTAATCGTTACATTTGAACCGAAGATATACATTTCCGTCTGTTTTTAACTTAGTGTACGTATTGCCAAAAGTAAATTTGAAAAATCGAACTTTTCAATCGTTTTCTGGTTTACTGAAAATTGCTCTGTACTTTCATTTCTTCCACAAACTTTCAGAAGAAAAAGTAGGATCCGGAGAAAATAAACATTTACCCAAAATTCTCACTGGATTATTTGGGAGAGTGAAAAAAAAAAAGAAAGAAAGAAAAATATAGTAAAAAAAATCAAATCCGTTAAAAGATGTAAAAAGTTTTACAAAAAAAAAAAAAATTATTTTTTAGTGCAAGAAAGGTACTAGTCAAAAAATGCTTGAAAACACAGTCAAAGATCATCTGCTTCTGTATTTTTGAACATGCCGAAGAAAATATTTCTTATGGGTTTTTACGGTTCTGAAATAAATAGATGTTTTTTTAGAAAAAAAAAAAATTTTTTCTATTTTTATAAAGAATATTTTTTTGGCTGTGTTCCAAATCTGAAAGGGCAAAAATTGAGCATTTTGTTTGATTTGCAGATATTCGTGACAGTTTTATAAAAATTGCAATGCTACCTATGTTCTTATGTGACCTTTGTTCAAATTCCGATAAAAAAAAAAAAAAAAAAAAAAAAACTCTTTTTTTTTTTTTCACTTTTCCAAAAAAGGAAACTGAATATTGAAAGCACTTATTATACATGACGGTAAAATATACCCATTTAATGTAAATTAATTTTTTTAAAGCTATTTTGTTTTTATTAAAATTATACTAAATACAAAATATTACAAAAATTAAAATCTAATCGTTCCTCAAATTAATAATTGAAACTGATAGTTATTTATTTGATATATTCTTTACTTTCACTAAAACAAAACTGAATATTGAAAGAACTTATTATAAATGACGATAAAATATTACTATGTAATATACATTAAATTTTTTAAAACTATTTTGTTTCTATTAAAATTATATTAAAGTGAATACAAAAAGTATTATAAAACTGATAAAACTAATCATTCAGCAAAATAATAAGTCAAAACTGATAGTTCTTGTTTGATAATTTAGTCCAAAGTTTGTGCAGAGCAATCTCTTTCAATATTAAAAAACAATGAATAGTTTTTACATTAATAACTCTCAATACTGATGTAATTAAAAGTAAATTATTAATCAAATAATGTAAATATTTTTTTATCTGATTTTTAAGGATGAATGATAAATATTCATCCTGATATCAATGATGAAAAAGTTTGGTTTTGTATGGAATTACTGAAAATAAATTTTAAACTCGAACTTTTATTAAAACAGAAACACTCAGATATACCTTAAAAAGTTCTTGGTAGAATGAAATATTAATAGTTACATTTGAACCGAAGATATACATTTCCATCTATTTTTAACTTGATGTAAGTATTGCCAAAGTAAATTTGAAAAATCGAACTTTTCAATCGTTTTCTGGTTTGCTGAAAAATTGCTCTCCACTTTCATTTCTTCCGCAAACTTTAGTAGAAGAAAAGTAGGACCCAGAGAAAAATAAACATTTCCCCAAAGATTCTCACTGGATTATTTGAGAGAGTGAAAAAAAAAGACAGAAAAATTTAGTAAAAAAATCAAATCCGTTAAAAGATGTAAAAAGTTTAAAAAAAAAATAAAAAACCCTTTTAGTGCAATAAAGGTACTAGTCCAAAAATGCTTGAAATCACAGTCAAAGATCATCTGCTTCTGCATTTTTGAACATGGCAAAGAAAATATTTCTTATGAGTTTTTAGGGTTCTGAAATAAATAGATGTTTTTAAAAAAATAAATAAATAAATAAACTTTTTTTTTCTATTTTCATAAAGAATATTTTTGGCTGTGTTCCAAATCTGAAAGGGTAAAAATTGAGCATTTTGTTTGATTTGCAGATATTCGTGACAGTTTTATAAAATTGCAATGCTACCGATGTTCTTATGTGACCTTTGTTCAAATTCCGATAAAAAAAAAACTAAAAAAAAAAAAAAAAAACTCTCTTTTTTTTTCACTTTTCCAAAAAAAAAAACTGAATATTGAAAGCACTTATTATACATGACGGTAAAATATACCCATTTAATGTAAATTAATTTTTAAAGCTATTTTGTTTTTATTAAAATTATACTAAATACAAAATATTACAAAAATTAAAATCTAATCATTCCTCAAATTAATAATTGAAACTGATAGTTCTTATTTCATATATTCTTTACTTTCACTAAAACAAAACTGAATATTGAAAGAACTTATTATAAATGACGATAAAATATTACTATGTAATATATATTAAATTTTTTTAAACTATTTTGTTTCTATTAAAATTATATTAAAGTGAATACAAAGTATTATAAAACTGATAAAAATAATCATTCAGCAAATTAATAAGTCAAAACTGATAGTTCTTATTTGATAACTTAGTCCAAAGTTTGTGCAGAGCAATCTCTTTCAATATTAAAAAACAAGGAATAGTTTTACATTAATAACTCTCAGCTTTGATATAATTAAAAAAAGTAAAATATTAAAAAAATTATTATAAATTTGATTATCTCATTTTTAATTGTGAATATTAATAAATATTCATCATGATGTCAATAATGAAAAATTTTTTTTTGTAAAATAGTAAAATTTTGTGTTTTTGAAAAGTAAATTTTGAACACTATCTTTTATTAAAAACGGAACACTCAGAATTATTTAAATTTAAAAAAGTTCTAGGTAGAATGAAATATTAATAGTTACATTTGAGCCGTAGATATACATTTCCGTTTGTTTTTTAACGTGATGCAAGTATTGCCAAAAGTAAATTTGAAAAATCGAACTTTTCAATCGCTTTCTGGTTTACTGAAAAATTGCTCTCCACTTTCATTTCTTTCGCAAACTTTTGGAAGAAAAAGTAAGACCCGGAGAAAATAAACATTTCCAAAAGAATCTCATTGGATTATTTGAAAAAGTGAAAAAAAAAAAAAAAAAGAAAAAAATTTGAAGTAAAAAAACCAAATCCGTTAAAAATGTAAAAAAATAAAAAAAAAAAAAAAAAAATCCTTTTAGTGCAAGAAAGGTACTAGTCAAAAAACGCTTGAAAACACAGTCAAATATTATCTGCTTCCGTATTTTTAAACATGGCAAAGAAAATGTTTCTTATGAGTTTTTACGGTTCTGAAATAAATAAGATGTATTTAAAAAAAACTAAACTTTTTTTTTTTTTCTGTTTTCATAAAGAATATTTTTGGCTGTATTCAAATCTGGAATGGTTAAAAATTGAGCATTTTGTTTGTTTTTGCAGATATTCGTGACAGTTTTATAAAATTGCAATGCTAGGGATCCTTTTATGTAACCTTTGTTCATATTCCGATAAAAAAAAAAAAAAAGTAAATATTTTCTTTTTCTCACTTTTCCAAAAAAGAAAATTGAATATTGAAAGCACTTATTATATATGATGGTAAAATATTACTCTTTTATATACATTAATTTTTTAAAAACCATTTTTTTTTTTTTTTTTCTAATTTTGTTTCTGTTTAAATGATACTAAAGTGAACACAAAATATCACGAAAATTGAAAACTAATCGTTCATCAAATAATTAAGCGAAACTGATAGTTCTCATTTGATAACTTTGTTCAAAGTTTGTGCAAATAGCAATCTCTGGGAAAACAGAATTGTCAAGGAGTCATCATCATCATTAGTGCAAAAATAATAAATATATTCCCATTTTCACTAAAAACGGAATATTAAAATCAATTATTATACATGACGGCAAAAATATTACTATTTGATATACATAAAATGTTTAAATACTATTTTGTTTCTATTAAAATTATACTAAAGTGAATACAAAAAGCATTATAAAACTGATAAACTAATCATTCATAAAATTAATAAGTCAAAACTGATAGTTCTTGTTTGATAACTTAGTCCAATTTGTGTAGAGCAATCTCTTTCAATATTAAAAAGCAATGAATAATTTTACATTAATAACTCTCAATACTGATGTAATTAAAAGTAAATTATTAATCAAATAATGTAAATATTTTTTTTTTATCTGATTTTTAAGGATGAATGATAAATATTCATCCTGATATTAATCATGAAAAAGTTTGGTTTTTGTATGGAATTACTGAAAATAAATTTTGAACTCGAACTTTTATTAAGACAGAAACACTCAGATCTACCTTTAAAAAGTTCTTGGTAGAATGAAATATTAATAGTTAATTTGAACCGAAGATATACATTTCCATCTATTTTTAACTTGATGTAAGTATTGCCTAAAGTAAATTTGAAAAATCGAACTTTTCAATCGTTTTCTAGTTTGCTGAAAAATTGCTCTCCACTTTCATTTCTTCCGCAAACTTTAGTAGAAGAAAAAGTAGGACCCAGAGAAAAATAAACATTTCCCCAATATTCTCATTGGATTATTTGAGAGAGTGAAAAAAAAAAAAGAAAGAAAGAAAAATTTAGTAAAAAAAATCAAATCCGTTAAAAGATGCAAAAGTTTAAAAAAATAAAAATGAAACCTTTTAGTGCAAGAAAGGTACTAGTCAAAAAATGCTTGAAAACACAGTCAAAGATCATCTGCTTCTGTATTTTTGAACATGGCAAAGAAAATATTTCTTATGAGTTTTTACGGTTCTGAAATAAATAAGATGTATTTAAAAAAAAAAACTGAAACTTTTTTTTCTGTTTTCATAAAGAATATTTTTGGATGTATTCGAATCTAGAAGGGTAAAAATTGAGCATTTTGTTTGTTTTGCAGATATTCGTGACACTTTTATAAAATTGCAATGCTACCGATGCTCTTATGTGACCTTTGTTCATATTCCGATTAAAAAAATAAACAACTTTCTCTTGTTTTCAGTTTTCAAAAAGAAAACTGAATATTGAAAAACACTTATTATATATGCCGGTATGACTTATTATATATTCCTATTTAATACACATTATTTTTTAAAACTATTTTGTTTCGATTAAAATTATACTAAAGAGATATAAAATATTATAAAGCTGATAAAACTAATTATTCATAAAATTAATAAGTCAAAACTGATAGTTCTCATTTGATAATTTAGTCCTAAGTTTGTGCAGAGCAAAAACTATTCTCAAGGAATCACCATCATTAGTGCATAAATAATAAATATATTCTTCACTTTTACTAAAATAAAACTGAATAATGAAAGCACTTATTATATATGATGGTAAAATATTACTATTTAATATATATTCATTTTTTAAAACCATTTTATTTTTATTAAAATTAATGTTGTTTGGGATATAGTCTATTGATTTAGAAGAAGTGAAATTATTTTTAATAATAATATATTTTTTAATGTTGAATGAATTTTCATTTAATGATTGGCATCTCGCTTTTTAATTGATATTGTTTTAAAACTTTAGCATCAACAAAAACACAAAATTTTCAGAATAAAAAAATAAAAAACATAATTTTAGCTAAATTTTTGAGAATAACTTTAAAAAAAAAACATTAAAAATTTTTATGCAACACTTAGGATATAATTTTTTAATTGGTATGAAAGGCTTACAAGATATGCAAGAAAAGGCCAATTAGGGACTAAAAATACCTTTGTTTATTCTATTTTAGATTATTTTTGTTTGTTTGTTTTTTTATTTTTTTTGTCTTATTCATACGTGGGTATGAGTTTTTATGCACCCTCATACGTTTAAATCTTTTAAATTTCTCATGTAAATTTATAAATTGTCTGACTATGTGATAACAAAATAAGCCAAATGTAACTATAAATAATATGATTTTGATTGAGATTGAGATTTTAATTTTTGCTTTTGTTATAAAATATTACAAATTTTAATGGATAAAAATTATTTTTATCTCTGATTCAAAAGAAATCCGCCCCAAAATTTAGTGCTTCAAATGCATTTTGCATTAATACTTTAAATATCTTTTTTTATATTAGCAACTTAATTTACTTTAATTTAGGAAATTATGTAATTACTCAGCTTAAGAGTTTTGTAATAAAAATAATGGAACATTACAAAATAAAAAGAAATTCAATTAGTAAAATAATAAGATATATTTATAAAATATGAATGTTTTGGTTTTTAGTACCTAAAAATGGTTTTAGTACCTTTTTGGTTTTTAGTACCTAATTAAATAATGTAGCATATGTTCAGAATTCTAAATGAAATATTGCGATTAATGAAATTCATCAAAGTTCTAATCTATGTCAATGTTTTACAAAATTTTAAAATTCAATTAAAAATTTTTTTTTTTTTTTTTAAAAATCATAAAAAAAATTAGTTGACTAACTAATAATAAATCCCTCTTTATTCTTTATAATTATCACTTTTAAAATATATATACAACTTATTGTTTACTGCCTACAGTTATGTAAATATCTAAATTGAATTTCAATTCAAATGAATGCATTTTGATAAAATTTCAAAATAAATTATTTACATAAATATGCTGAAATGTTATATAAAAATTATTTACATAAATTACAGAAATTATTTTCATAAATATGTATACATAAATATTTTTCAAAAGTTTCAGTGGAAAGCTTTTAGCTTTGAAAAAGACGATGGCCTTCTCTAATTAATTTTGGTTTATATAATTAAAATATCGTTTGTCATTCTATAAAAAAAAAAAATGTTTGATTTTATTATGATTTTGAACTAATATTTGCGGAAAGAAAGGCCTTAATGAATTCAATTTATTTAAGGGAATATCGTATGTAAAAAAATGAATATATTTTCGAAAAAGGTAAAACATTCATTTCATGATGTTATAAGTTAAGAATATTTAATAACTTTGATTACTTATGAAAAGACTTCCTGTAAAAGGTTGATGCTGAATATACTTTAGAACTTTTTAGTGTTGTTCATTGGCTGTAATGTTTATCGAATAATTTACAATTAAAATGCCATTGTGAACCAATTATCTCTAATACTACCCCAATTTGGAGCAAATATCCCTAGAGCTTTTAGGAGTTCATTTCTTAAATCTTTTTTTTAAAAAAATCTAATATTGAATCTTTCCGGCTTATGGATTTATCATATTTATCCTTAGCAGGAATATTCGGTGCTTTTAGACATGTAGTATTTCGAAAAAGCTTTCACTATATCTGAAGCTTATCGAAATAACTAATAAGTACCTTTTCAATGATAGCATGTTTTTTTATTTTAAATACAATTTACTGAATTACATAATATTAATTAAAAAATTCTTCTATTGTATATTTAAAAATATATTATATTTTAATTTCTACTAGCATACATGGCCTGGCTTAGTGCAAGTTACGTTAAAATGATTATAAACATAAGATTTGTAAATAATACATTTCAAAATTAATAATTAAGCATTCAAAATTACAATTCAAAAGAAAACTTATTATGATGTCTATTTTAACTAGATTTGTTTATCTCATATTACAATAGAATCTAAAATTTAAAAAAAAAAATTAAACAAAAATTCCTACTTATTTTGCCCTATAAATATTATTATACAAAAATAAGTAAATAATAAGTATGACGAAAATATTAATTAAACATTAAATAAAGAAAAACATAGATTGAAACTAAAAACTTAAACAATTAATTAAATTTAAAAAAAATTAAATAGAAAAAAATTAAAAATTAAGGAATAAAAAATTTAAATTGAAGCTAAATTTTAAAAATGTAAAAATAAAAAAAATAAAACCCAAATTAAGACATTATAATATAAAATGAAAAAACTACAACCATCATACAGAAAAAAACTATAAACGTTAATAAGAAAAAACGTAAAAAAAAATAATCGTTATTGCAAAAGATTATATGATAAACCAATTAATCTTATTGCAATTAATGATTATATGATAAATTGAAATATTACTTTGTTACTATCAAATTCTTTCATTTTAATCCAATTTAACTTTATTAATTCCACTTAACATAATTTTTGTATTTAAATTATTTTTATTTAAAAATTAGAAATTATTAAAAAACAACTTATTAAAGGAATAAAAAGGTTAATTAATTACATTTGTATTTAAAAATTCTCATAATTTTTTATTTAAAACAGACTTTTATTAAACCGCAATCATGCAAAACATCTTTTCATCAATTAGCAATAAACATCCAATGCAAAAAAAAAAAAAACTTTTATTTTTTTTGCTCCTGACATTTCTTATTGGTCAGGGTGCATAAATTAAAAAATCAATACTTAATAGAGTCGCTTTTAATTAAAGCTCCTTAATTAATTTGGTGAAATTAAAAGGCAAATTATAATCTCTATTGTTAGCTTTGATGCCATTGGTTTAGAAAATTTAAGAAGCACACAAAAAATTTAACGTAATTTTAAATGCAGTCTCAAAAACATTTTAACTATTCATTTCTCTTAAGAGATGCCATTAAAGATTTTATTGACTAAGATTAAAGATTTTATGCAATTATTATTATTTGCATAGACAATTTGAATTAATTTTATTGCTTACAAGCGTCTTTTAATGACATCATGTACATTTTTTTTCTTATTTCTTTTTAAGTATAACAAAAAGACGGTAACATATTATTCAATTATTTAATGAAACGATTTTAATATTGATATGGGCTCTTTTCCGTAATTTTAAAGTTATTGTAATTTTATCACACAAAATTGATGGATATATTATTTTTCAACACGCCGAATCGACTACGCAAAAATCTTTGTTTCCGCAATAGAAAAATTTCGATTTAGCTGTTTCGATTAAACATGTTAATTAATTTTTATTAATCAATTGAATTCCAACATAAGTTTGTTCCTTTCGAGCACTTTCCAACGATACTACTTTGAAGAACTAATGATAATTATAAGAGTTATTAGAGTGTTATTTAGCCCACTAAAAGCTCATGGACGAGTGATGAAGGGGGACTTCAAGGGTAAACTGTCCTGCAATTTGCCATATGGTACAAACCTGGAAAGTGCCCTCCAGCCGCACGTGTTCAGTTTCGTTCGTGGTGTGTTTATAAATAAAAGTATAATTAATATATGTGTATGTGCATATATATATAAAAGAGTCTGGATGACCGAGTGGCTAGCGCTCTGGCACGCGGTACCACAAGTTTCATGTTCGAGTCCCAGAGGTGCCATGGATGTTTGTAGTGGTTCGGAATCCACTTTAAATTGTAGGCCCCAGTTTAAGCATGACTGTAGAGTATTGGGCGTAGGGCTGACAATCCTATCCCGTAAAAGAAGACATCTTATGTTTCAAAAGCGGCCGGTAGGCAGACGGCTTTGGCCCACAATGGGGTTGTTGCGCCGATGATGATGACGACGATATAGGAATATGATATATGATAATGAAGAGGCATCTGAAGGCATTATTGAAAGAGCCTTTGGCTATTTCCAGTTCTCTATATACTTATTCTTTATCCTCAATATATCGCTTCCTCTGTATACATATATATATATATATATATATATATATGTATATATATAGTATGAAAAGTACTATTGTTTTAAAACATAACCTTTTTATTGTCATCAAATGTTCCTTACTCCAGATACATCCATTTTATTAGGAAAATAAAATTTGCTTACATTCATGACAAATGACCACCTTACTTTTTTATTGAAGATATTATAATCAACATTTATTATTCTCTAATTCTACCGATTTTCTACAGGGTGGCCATAACATAACTTGCCCTGTTTGGAGGTATCTTCAGCTAAAACTAATGATCAGAATGAAACCAAATTTCACATACAGACTATGGAAGACATGGAGAGATGATTTTCGAAATAAAATGCAAGAATAATGCGCTGATGCAAGAAAATGTCGCTGATAGAGGGAGATTTTGAAGCTGCTGTCACTTATGCAATGAAGCTTGCAAAATCTAGATAGAGTTTTCAAATTTTCTAGTTCAGGCGGGATTTTGGAGCTGCTGGAAACGAAAAAGTCGATCATTATAATGTATGCACAGAAAATAAATTATGTCAAGTTTTATTATAATGTCCGCATAATAAAAAAAAAATGCA
The DNA here is from genome assembly GCA_021605095.1 of Caerostris extrusa. Lineage (NCBI taxonomy): Eukaryota > Metazoa > Arthropoda > Arachnida > Araneae > Araneidae > Caerostris > Caerostris extrusa. The sequence continues at coordinate 79,180 of BPLR01004447.1, read as the reverse complement.
CATGCAAAAATTAGTGACAACAATATGAAACTCACAGAAAATAATCTTTTATTAATCAGTACTGCAGTACTTTCCTGTATACAAAATATTGCATTCGGAGTATGACGTTCTCTACAATGGATGTTTGTAACAACTCAGGTTTGTAAACACACCAGTCCTACTAGACACCAGTAGTCCGCCGAAAAGTAAGACCAATTATTTTTTTTTTTCAAAAACTCTTTATTTATTCTTCCAAATTTATTTCATTGCCTTCAAAATAATCTCCCTCTGGACACAATGCACTTTTGCCAACATTTTTTCCAATCCTCAATGCATGCTTAAAAGTCATCGACAGGGATGGCCTTCAAAGCGCTCTCCGATTCACATTGCAATCTTTTCAATCGACTCAAAACGGTGTCCCCGGAGTGGTCTTTTGAGTTTAAAGAATAGCCAGAAGTCGCACGGTGTGAATACTGTGGTTGTGGAATGATATGGGTTTTATTTTTGGCGAAAAAGTCACGAAGAATCAATGCAGTGTGAGTTGGCACATACAATGTTTTCGGTACCAATCGAGATTTGACGCGTTTGAGGCCCAAAATGGCCTTTTGAAATTCCAACCTCATCAGCAATCATTGTAAATCGACGGTTTGCAAGCACCAAATATTTAATTTTTGGACGTGAGCTTCGTCGGATGATGTTGAGGGGCCGACCAGAGGGCTCTTCGTCTTCTACGCGTTCTCTGCTTCTTTGAACTGTTTGTACCACTTCCAAACATTTCTTTCCGATATAGGAATGCTCACCGAATGCCTTCTGAAACATTCTATACGTTTACGCAAACAAAATGGAATGCAAGTTCTTTGTCCAATTAATTCAGAATCTTCAAAAATCGCGGAATCAGTTTTAGCTACACACAAAGCCAAGAGCAACTCAAACACTAGTGAATATTTTGACGTCAAATTTCACAGAGATGTCAAGGACAGTACCAGCAACATAAAAATGAAAAAAAATAAAATAAAATTCCATAAGGCCCTGGAATTTTAAATGGAAAATCGGTCTTACTTTTTTAGACACAGTAGTATACACAGCAGATTTAAGGTACCCGACTCCCACAATCAAAAGTCTTATGGGGTTGATGCCTGAGCAATGGATTGGCCCTTCCGTCAGAAAACGTTGACTGAATAACGTTCTCATTACTAAAATAAAGTCGTAAAAAATTCTGTAATGAACAAATAATATGTTGTTGTAGTCTGTCTTACAAAAAATAGTCCTGTCCAAGCAGTATCTTACATGCGTATCGTAAAAGGCGACTAAAATGGCAACCCAATGTATAGTCCGGGGGTATAGCCGGGTAACCTCTTCGGAGGTTGAAAACTGGGTTAACAATCCTACCTTGTAACAAAAAACGTTGTTAAGAAACCATTAACTGGACGAAAAGGCGGACTGTCAAAATGGATAAATTCAATGGCTGGGACATGCAGAAAGAATGGATGACAGCAGAGTTACAATGAAGAAGAATTTCTAGGAGAAGTGCCAGAACAAAAAAAAAAAAAAAAAAAAGAGATCAATTGATGAAGTGGAAATGGAATTGAAGATCACAAATCACTAAGATTTCTAAAGATCACAAATTGGAAAACGAAAGTTAGAGACAGGCGACTTTGAACTCGTATTGTTAGGGACGCCATGGTCCAGTATGGATTGTAGTGGCGGGATGTTAGTTAAACACTGTCTTTACTTCAATTCAGGAATGACAAAAATTTCTAGCATTTGCAGATATTTTTCACCAGTAACGGTGCAGGTAATAGGATATGCTGTCACGTAAGCACTAGGAAATTTGAAAAGTCTATCAAGATTGTGCAAGCTTCAAAGTATGTACGCGATAGCAGTGCCAAAATCTCCTCTATCGGCGATTTTTTAAGAAATCGTCTCTCCATGTCATCCACAGTCTGTATGTGAAATTTGGTTTCATTCCATTCATTAGCTTTAGCTGCAGATGCCTTCAAGCATTGAAAGTTATTCTTGCTCGAATTTTGCTATTTCTTAGAGTAAATAATCCAAAAATGATTTTAATTGAATTCTCTGATTTAATAAAATACTCTATTCTTCTTTCTGATTAATTTTTCTGTTTTGATGGAACCTTCTGTTTTTCTACCGGATTAAATTTTTTTGGTTAAATATTCTATACCTAATTAGTTTTCGAATTTTCCATTTTATTTTAATATTTCTTAATTTTTAAAGGAATAAATTTACTGCTATCATAGAATAATTTATTCTTATTTCGAGTAAATTTTGTCTTGATTAAATATTTCGTTCTGAGTGCCACATTCATGAAGGAATCTCAAGAAATATCTGCATATTAAAAATTAACATTTTACAATGATAAAAATTTAATGTTTAAAAGAAAAGCATGGTTTTTCGAGAGATAGAATAAAAAAATATTTAAATGGCGGAAGAAATATTTAAAGACATACAGATTCGTTGTAATTATACAACGTAGGCATATTTCCCTTGTTACAGAAATTGGTTGATGGTTTAATAATATATTGTCTACATTTGCTTTTAATTTACGAAATAACAGAAATTATTACACAATGACAAATCAATTACTGTTGGTATAGGTTCAATAGGTTTGACGATTTACAGATTTACGATTTAAGAAAATACATTTTGTTTTATTAATCATGACAATCTAATGCAATGAACATGATTACAACTAAGAAATTGAAATATTTAAGTAGATTTGGTTTTTTAAAATGCTTTTATATAATTGTGTTATATTTGTTAGTCAATGACAATGGTGCATTTTTTTAATGTTTTTGCACAAGTTTGCGATGGCTGACTATTTCACCAATTTCTAAACTTCGAATCTTTCACATATAACACCTATTTGATATTTATAGAGGGTTTTAGAATATTTTATTCTTTTAAGTAGGTTTAATTTGACATATTGTGTGTTCTCAATTTTATATAGGAACATTAATATTATATTCATAATAACTTAAGAAATGAAAGCTCTTAAAGAAATTCACATTTGATATTACTATCAAACAACGTTTTTTAAAATTTCGTTGTTGATATTGGTTGTAAAATATTGTTTTTTTTTTCACCTAAAATAAATTATAAACTGTTAACACTGATATCAGATTTTTTTAAAGAAGAAATTCGATCTACTGATATTTTCTTACATTTTTCTTTTTCGTTACTTTAGGATTTTTCGAAAAATTTGTCAAAACATTTTCCAATTTTGTTTTCTTTCGCCAGCTTCAAGTATATAAAATTTTAATTCATCATAAAACATCACACATCCTAATTTTTCAAACTCTTCAATCCTTTTTTTTTTCTGTTTTTTTCCTGAAAAACATTCACTAAATTTTTTTTTATTATTGATTTCAAAATTAAAAATTCTCCTAAATCGATAAACCATTAAAAATTTTAAAAACTTAGTTTGGCGTTTTTTTTTAATTTATAAGTATTTTTCTCCTTAATCATATTTTTTAATTGAAACATTTTTACAGTCAATAAATACTGCATTTTTTAAATGAAGTTTTGAAAAAAAAAACTAGTAATGAAAGCTTAATTTAATGTCACCTAAGCTGCGAATAACTTGTCCAAAAACATTTTTTATTCGCAGTTTTCTGGTCTTTTAAAAATATACTTAGCTCTTTTTTTAAAAAAAAAAAAAGATTTTTGCTATGTAAAACTTGGATATTAAATATTTAATTTCTAAAATCTGCTTAACAGTATTCCCTAAAATTTAATCAAGCACGATATTATTCTGGTATGAAGTTTTTGATGTTCACAAAAAGGCATTAATCACAAAAGTTAAAAATTAAACTTTTTGAAGCAAATATTTTTATTTTAATAATTTTGAAATTCTGGGACCGAAGCTATTTTATTTTCAAATTATTTTATTTTTTTAAATCTCAATTAATTGTAACTAATATATTGTTCGTGAGACGATTGCTTTACCTCTAGACATAGTGCCCGTTGATATTGAACTGAAAAAGCTCAGTTCGAATTTGGTGAAACAATGTTTTAGTCACAGAAGTGAAAAATTAAACTTTTTGAAGTAAATAGTTGTTATTTTATTAATTTTGAAATTCTGTGACTGAAACTATTTAATTTTCAGATTATTTGATTTTTAAACCTCAGTTGATTGTAACTAATGTATTGTTCGTTACACGATTTCTTTACTTCTTCTATTAGATTAAATCTGTAAACCAGAAGTTCATTCTATCGGATTTAAGAAAGCGATGCCTTCAGATTGTGTTCATTCCAAATTGTACTGTCACCAGGGACCAATACAGAGCCACTGAAATGGGCCTTTCTTTGTAAAAAGTACTCAAACAGACTTGGAACATTTAAATGCCAAGTTGTTCAATTGAGAATGTTATTTTTGCATTGATAAAAGTTGGATAATTTTTGGTATCAAGAAAACAATATGTTTGATTGTTACTTCCCCAAAATAATAAAGTTTTCAGAAGATAGTTTTTTTTCTAATTGAGGCTTAGTTGTTTATCTTATAATACTGCTCACATGTCCAACCCCCAAAAAAAAAAATAGTTATTCAGTGAATTCATAGAAACTAGACGTATTTATATATATATATATTTTTAAATAATCCAACTTAAGTTATATACGTTATTGTCAGAATTCATGTTTAATTTTTTTCCCATTTCATATCTTCAAATCAAAATATGACCTGAAAAGTTTGTATCAAGATATGTTTACATTTACGAAATAAAAACAAAGACTTAAAAATTTATCACAGTAGTTTTATAAGTCAAAGTATGACTTCTCTTAAATATCGTAACTTGTTTATTCATCATATAATGAAGATTTAATAAGGACAAAATAATTTATATAAATTTATAGAATTATTGAAAATCTCATTGAAAACTTCATAGTTTGCAGTAAATTAATATAAATTACAAGAATTTTGTTGCAATGATAATATTCAAAATTTAAAGTAATATTATCTATCAAATTAAAATAACAACGCACTTTTAGCCATAATAAATATGTAAAAAGAACAATCTATGTCAAAATTAGATTCATCTTTTGAATACAAAAATCTGGTATCATTTCTTAATTTTACTAAAAGCATAAATTTCACCCTTTTTTATACTTTAAGGAAACCAAAACATTAAAATCTGCTTCGTAAAAGTAATGATAATAACACTTTAATTATCAAATGGCCCTTATCACTTAATTTAAATGGATTTTATAATATTTAAAATATGTCCTTTTCAGGTTATGAAATAATAAAACATTCAACTCAATTCCATTAATATTTTTTTACATTTAATGTACATCTAATTTCAATCTGTTGAAGTTCTTCAGACCTTGGTAAAGTAATCAGAGGGTAATATAATTTACATAATTGAAATTCTCGAATCAGCTATGAAAAAAAAAAAAAACAAAATGAGTAGATGGCTGTTTTTTAAATATATTCTCAGAGCAATTACTTGCAAAATATTCTTCTGTGGATATTAAGAAATGCCAAAAAAAACAAATAAAAGAACAAAAGTTGCATCAAGAACAGATCGTGGCAAAAATATTCTTCTGGATTACGGCCAATATTTAGACCAGGATAATCTGTTTTCTTCTTTCTTTCTTAGTATTTCTCCTGGTTACCATTTCGGTAAAGAATAAATTGGTGCACAGGGTACACCCTACCCCACCATTTCCTTCTTTCCTTCTTTTTATGTTTGTCTTACAATCAGTGGTTGTACTTTCTTGTTTTGTTCTCCACCAGATGGCGCTGAAACTGGAGTGATTATGATGATAGTTATGACCTTAATCGATAATGTTACCTAAAGAATGCATATTTTCTTTCCTTTTTTTTTGTTGTTGTGGAAATAAAAATGCAGCAGAGGCCTCGAAATAGCGGATGATGTCTCATAAGCTCCCATAACTGTTGGTTTAATCTCGTTTCTAGAGGATAAATGACCCTTTATTTTAGTTTACTTAGCTGAGTTTTGTGTGTAATGCCTCTTTCAAGACTCTAATTTAATTAGGAAATGTTGTAGTTAGAAATTACGTTGTGATTCTTACAGACTAGTATCATTTTACTAATAGTTTTTAAGGGTACTTTCCATGTTTTCTTTTTTTTTTTGAATTCACGGTTGTGGTAAGCTGAAAGAGAATTTTGGTTCAATTTCAGTAGGCTCTTACCAAGAAAGAGAAATAATGCTTATTTTATTGAATTATGCACTTTATCTTCCTTTTAAATATATTTTTATTTTTGGTGTTTTGTGTACAAAACTGAAATAATTTTGTTCCATTAGTTTCAACCTTTTACTTATTAAAAAAAATAGCATAGAAGAAATTTTTGAATATGTATTAAAAATGGAGATATTAGATCCAAAAATTTTTCATTTAAAATTTAGATTTTAAAATTCAATAACAGGAATTATATATTATTATACTTTTCGAATGCATGTTTTTAAATGGATTGATTGATATATTTAAATATTAGCAAGTATCTGAAATATAAATCGCATGATTATAATGAATGTTAGGACATGTATTAATAAATAATTTTAGGATTAAGACTTTCAATTTGACATTTGTAAGAAATCAAATGCTATTAATGTTTTTAACACTGAAAAAAAAATTTTTTTTTCAAAAATTTAATTCATGAAGGTTTCAATGCACTTTTTTTTTTTATAAAATGGATTCAATTTTTTTTTATCTTACAATATAAAATAAGTAATATTCGATATTTAGGGTTTTTAATTCACTACAATGTTGTATCTAAATGAGAAAATTTACATTCAGTAATTTTTTAAAAATATGTAAAATTAAGATTTAGTCCACATATACTAATATTTGCAGTAAAAATATAATGGATTTGTAGGCTCAGCAATGGACATTATTACCTACTACAAGCAAATTCCTTAGTATACAGAGTCAAACTCATCAGTGATCCATTCCTCTTATTCAATTCATCATATCTGAAAGGGAAAAAAAATTTAAGTTCTTTAAAAAATTGGATGCATAAAAAGCGTTAAAAATTGGTTCTATTACCTTGATGATTGATGCACCGATGTTAAACTGTGACTTGCATATAGTCGTAGGCGTTTTTAAAATCTTATTAAAATCTAATTTTTAGCTTAACAGAGAAGCAATCTACCATCACTTTAACAAGACAATCAAAGATATGCTGTAGAAAAAAATTAAATTTGTATGCAAATTTCGAAAATGTATCAATTCTGATTTGTTATATAGTTGTTGACTTTCATTACTTTTAGCTGATAGTCTGGTGAAATTGATTTAAGTTGATAGTTATTAAATGCCACAAAGCTCAGTTTTGGCTAAATTAAACCAAATAATTTTTAATACTTCTAGAATTGTGAAAAGGACATTAAAAATTACAATTTCTTAAAATATATTAATATTGTAGTTAATAAATATTTTTTATTTCAATAGCAAGGCGAAGGAGTCAAAAGGAGGGAAAATACAGAATTGCAAAGAAAAAGAAAATATAAACAAAAGATTCCAACAAAGTTGACCGAACTCATTGCTTTAAGAATTCTCTAGCTTGCCAGTATCTAGCCATCTCGGATTCGAAATAACGATGGAGATGAGCTCGGTTCATTAGTCTTATCAAATTGCAAAGAGGACAGTTTAGCTGGTTGAAAATCTCAATGTGAAGTAGATGTTCATTAGACGTTATTTTTAATTGAGACAAGCCACCAGCATTCCATTGCAATACACTCTGGCCAACCGCACAACCATACCAAAAACCGTAGACCACTTAGCCGTATAGTAGAAAGTTGCTCAAGATGTACCACTAAGAGGTAGGTCTATATTGCATCTCAGTTCCCGTAAATAATTGCTTAAATTAACTCGATAAACGTTGGTTTAAAATAGCAATTTACGTAAGGAAAATTATAGAAATTTACATCTAAAAAGATTAACAAATTACTATTATAATTAAATTATATAAAAAAGCAAATCAGAAATCATTTCTTCATTATAATATTCTATCACGTACCCGATATCATAAGAATCCTCCACTGACATAGATGCAGAATCTAATGCATTTTTGGATTATGATACTGATTAGGATGGTATTGAAAGTAGTGTTTTTAAAACTGTTCTCTTAATGCAACGCATTTTTTGAATTATCAATTATCAGCTTATTTTATCATGTGTTTTTTCTCATTAAACTTTGTTTTAAATTTAGTTTGGTATTAATGTTGGATGTCTTACAAGAATTTGAGATAATTTCGATGCTATAATTGCTAGGTTGATGAGATTGATTCAGTATACTTTTACATAAATTATTATATTAATAGTACTTTCAGGTATAATGGATACAGTTGAGTTATTTTTAGTATAGAAAATCTTGTTTTAATTTCGGTTACTTTTTTCATATAGGGTTTTTGTTGAATCTTAGAATAAGTTACGTATTTTTTTTTTGTTTCTGGAATTTTTTTGAGTAATTTTTATGTCTTGATTTTTTTTCTTGCTGTCACTGAGAATAAGGTTTTGAAATCGAAAGATGTTGTTATTGACACATTTAGGTTCTGAAAGACAGTTTGTGTAAGAATGGTCAGTAGTTAAACATTTTGGTTTCCCACGGTAAGCATTTTGAGATTATATTTATGACAGTTGAAGCCTCTCAATGTATTTTCAATGTAAGTCGTACATGGCAGTACACCAGATTTAAGAATTCTTGTTACGTTGGAATAGATTGACGAATTTCAGAATTATGTTTCATTTGTACAGTATCAGATCCTTTTTATAATTATTATGTGTGTTGAAGTTACGCCCTGAAATTTGGTTTTTACACTACTTCTTTAAAAAACGTGTAAAAGTTCTGTTTCAGAAATGATTCTTTCAAACAGGGCCATGATTATCGTATAAAAATGAGAAAAATATCTAGGGCCGGTTTTTAGAAGGTCCCGCTCAACCTATCTATTTTGAAAATATTCGTAAATATGATTTTTCTGTTGGGCAATTATATATAATAAACAAATAAGCAAAATATATTGTTTATGTATTGTAATTTCGAATTTTAAAATCTAAAGAAAACATATTCTTATGTTTCTTCTAATTGAAAATAATTCATCCGATAATTTAGTATTTTTTTTATAGTGATAAGAATAATATTAACAATACATATTATTAACATCCTATGAATTACAAAAATATATAATTTTTGATATGATTATGGTGAAAATCTAAGGAAAATGTGTTATTGTATTCTTATTGAAAGTAAACAAAGTTGATATACCCTCTGTTTACAAGAGACTGAGGATGTGTTACGCAAGGCTAAAATCGCGCAACTCTATCTTGATTTAATTACTTCGATTCTTTCTTCCTGGGCCAGGGATAACAACGTACGTCAAACACGTGGGTCATAATACTGATAATATTAGTCAAATCAAAAGAAAAGTTCTTGAAAAACAAATGACAAGTTGTTACTATTAACGTAATCAACAAATTAAACGATATGAGAAAATAAATTAATTACCCAATATGAAAACACATGAAAGTAATGAGATAGTAACAAACTGGTACGACAAAAATGAAGTTTGGAATCTCGATTGTCAAAGGTAAATAACGAGAGAACAAAAGAATCAAGGCAAAAATCACTCCAGTGTCTCGTGTGAGTCATACCCATATCCATACACATCTACAGGAAATGCCTCCTAAGGGATTATAGATTCAGTCTCGTAAAACATAATTCTCATTCTTGAGGAGAAACAGGAGGACCATTTTTTCTGTGAAACTGCATATACTTCAATAAAACCCTGACATCTTAAAGTTTTTTGACAGTTTCTCTCATAGCAAATATACGGCACTAAACCGATAGTCAAGAGGGAACTATTAATTTAATGTATTTTACAGAAGATAATTAAATAAATCATTAAACATCCTCAAAAACTTTTTACTTTTGAAATTTTACTGTAAAATTGTAATTTAAATGTAAAGTTAAATATAAATTGTATTTTTTGTTCCTCTTCTAAACAACAAATTCTACTAAAGATTTCTTTCATAACATTCACTTCTATGTTTGTTGTCGATTTTTAACAATTTTTTTGTATACTATTTCATTTTTTCACCTTTTGTTTTATGTAAGCCTATATACTGTATAGTATTTATATATTATATACCGTATTATAAAATATTTAAAAAAAAAATTATAATTACCTTATTTTACCAATATAAATGTCTATAGAATTTATATACAAGGAAAAAATGCGTAGTATAAAGTAAATTATATTGTGATTTTGGTTATAATCTATTTCTGTGATTGAAATATTTTTAATTGACTTTTTAAAGTTTTTATTTCGTTACTATTTACAACATAAAGAAATAGCTACTGATCTTTGAATATTGAATGATATTGAATGTTACTGATCTTTATATGATACTAAATTATAATATAAATTATCTGTCATATATTCTCTTGCGTTATTCTGAGCTTTCATCAAAAATTCAATCTATCTGAATTGTAACTAAAACTACATATAAATTATTCCAAATACAGTTAAATGCCCTTTTAACACAATGATTTATATTTTTAAATAATAGCTACATAAACTGCACAAATCCTCTGTATTTAAGCATATTTTAATGAAACAGTGAAGATTAAGATGTCACGCGACATTAAAATATTAAATTGTACAGTATTCAACTAATTTCCCTTGAATTCCTTACAATTAAATTTTGTAAGATTCTATTAATTTCATAATGCATTTTAAATTTCTCAAAAATGTCTTATAGTTATTAAATTTAGAAAAATTACACAAGATAAACAAATTAATTTCGTCCTTTTGATCCAAATTTCAATAAACAACTAAGAAAAAAATTGAGATAAATTTGTGCTTATAATAAAAGAGTTTCATTCAAGAGTTATAATGATGGATCATTTCCATTCTACAAAAAATGATCAAAGTATGAGGTCTGTCAGAATATTTAATATGTAAACATTATTTGAAAAATAGAATTTAAATGTAAAATTAATTACATATCTAAATCCCTATAGAGTGAAATTTTCACTGTGCATCGTTCATTGATGCATTAAATTTGAACAATTCGAAAAAAAAAAAAAAAAGCCTTTTCAATGAGAAAAAATTTTAAAAAATTTAAAAAACTGTATTCGGATAATCAGATATACAGGTTATCCATAAAATTTAGAATTTAATGTAAGAATAAAACACATAACAGCAATCTTAAAAAATAAAAAAAACTTTTAGAATTCTAAATGATTTTCTTTTCTCAAAAATATAATTTTCACTTTGAAATAAAATTCTCTTTACTTTCACCAGATGATCTTTTAAAACAATTTTACGTGATTTAATATAATGATTAGCTCGTAAAATAAATTAAATAAATATGAATAAAAATCTCGTAAAACTAATATAAGTAAACCAATAAGAATAATTCGTGAAAGAAATTTAAATAAACCAATAAGAATAAATCGTGAAAGAAATTTAAATAAACCAATAAGAATAATTCGCGAAGAAAATTTAAATAAATCAATAAGAATAATTCATGAAAGAAATTTAAATAAACCAAAAAAAAAAAAAAAATTCGTGAAAAGAAATTTATATAAACCAATAAAAATAATTCATTAAAGGAATTTAAATAAACCAATAAGAATACTTCGCGAAGGAAATTTAAATAAACCAATAAGAATAATTCTGAAAGAAATTAACCAATAAGAAACATAGAGAATGGTCAAGGACAAAAAATATTGAACAAGGAAACAAAATATCCTTCTCGAAACAATATTCATAATGATAAAAAAGAACGGGTAAAAAATTCAGTGAGAGAAACAAAATACAATTTTGAACAGTTGACAGATAATTAATCAAAGCGCCATGTTCTCTTCTCAAAAAATGATATAAAAACAGAAATCGCTTGAAACGCATATTTGTAACAATAAATAAAAATAATTTTTAAAAAATTGATGATATTTGATAAATTCTTCTTTTTAATATCATGAATTAAAATTTTTAACCAAATTTTGGGCATTCGCCAGAAATATTTTGGCGAACGATTTGTATAATTAAATAACTTTGCACCTCTACTATAGGAAAAATAATTGTCACGTGGAACAATGTAATCAGATCTACCATAAAAAAATTTCCCTTTATTACTTCAATTAAGCTAATATTGGACGAAGGAGTTTGGTTTAAGGATTTCCAGTTGCTTTGGTAAATTAGAGGGCTCTCGGTTGACCTAGAAGTAATTGGTTGGAACGAAAAGGTCCCGGAATCTAATAACGTTGCTCAGACACGAAGAATTTATTTCGTTTCGTCCTACAAAAGCTTTTGGAAACGTGATTTCTACAGAAACAACTCAGTAGAAGCTGGATGTAAAAGTTAAAGAATTCGTGGGTACATCTGATCATAATTGAAGATAGTTTTACCTTCGAATCATTTCTGCAGCAAAAAAAGAATACTAAAAGTTTTCAAACAATTCTGGCATAGAATACCAGTTTGGTTTAAATTTAATCAAACAAACATAAACCTCAATGATAAAGCCTTTAACAATTTTATTTTTAACTAACAGATATGCTTAGGCGTTGCATAGATTCAATGGAATATATTTTTTTAATTTGTTAAATTTTAAATAAATGCAGAAAAAACATTTCATAAAAAATTTTATTTCAAAAATTATTTGAACAAAAAAAACACAAAGTTATGAGATGATCTAGAACACAAAAAACTTTTACTATTTTGGCTTCATAAATATTCTTAAAATGAAACAAATTTATTCTTGATCTTGTTCACTCATGCATTTACAAACAATTTATCACATCTCTTATATAAAGGATAGCAAATAATGTTTTAACATTAAATGTAGAGTTTTTTAACTTTATTCTACGACAAAATTGATTTTTAAAATTATTGTGATTTTATTTAAAAAATTAGAATTTATTATAATTTTCAATAATGAATCAAATAAAAAATAATAAATCCAAAAAAATTAATTTCGTGTAGGTTTTTACATTATTGACATCATATATTTTAATTAATTTATTATTGGAAAGGCAGTCAAAAATTTACCGAATTTCGCCGTAACTCTTTATTATTACAAAAGGTGCACATCTACATAATCGCCTTCAAATAGGTTCCTTCAGAACACTTACTTCTGAGTTCCTGCCATTGCTGGAAACAACGATGAAAGTCCTGTTGTGGTATCTTCACAAGTTCAGGCGTCGTGTTGGCTTTTATGTCTTCTACGGTGTCAAAACCTTTGAGGCCCATTTTGATCTTGGGGAAGAGCCAGAAATTTGAGGGTACTAAATCCGGTGAGTAGTGAGGCTAGTTGGTGGAGGTGTGAAATGTTCTTTTCTGCGAGCCATGTGACACAGGGTTACACAACAATCGATGAGTGGGAGCGTGCATTGTCCTGTTGCAGTAACCATCCTCTTTGTCATTTGGTGGGGGGCGTTGCCTTCGGATTGCCTCCCTCAATCTTTTCAAAATTTGCACTTACAAAGACCCGTTAACGGTTTGTCTAGTTGATACAAATTCGTTGTGCTCCATACCTTTGATGTCGAAAAGAAAAGCAATATGCATCCCTTTTGTTTTGATTTGACATGACGTGTTTTCTTTGGTCGAGGAGAGGACATTGTGCGCTGATGATTGCCTCTTAGTGTCCGGGTCGTAAGCATACGTCCAATCTAGTTGGTAGTAACGATTGCCTTCAAGAAATTTCCTCTGTGCTTTTTCAAAGGATTCGGCGGCAGTCAACTGCAGAGTTTCCATTTGATCAAGGTTCAACTATCAGCTGGACAAACTTTTTGCACTGGCACGTTTCATCTTGAAATTATCTGACAGGATTGCGTGAATAGATCCACGAGATATGCTCAATTCTTGTGCCAACTTTTGAAAAACACTCGTAAACGGCTGTTTTTGTTTAAAGAATTATCACAGTTAACTCTTTTTGTAAGGGCGACAACGTCTCTGAAGCAAATTTTCCCTGTCTGCACATGAACTCGATACCCGCCCTTTGCTCGAACTTTGACATCGCGCCATCTGATCACCACATACTCCTATCTTAAGCTACACTGTCGTCGCACTGCCTGTTGTAAATTCCGGTAATAAAACAATAAATTAATTATATTGTGGCAATAAAGAGTTACAAAAAAATTCTAGTAATTTTTATGACTGCTTCTTATAAAAATTGTTATATTTTTTACAGTTTTTCATTAATATTAACAGAGTGATGTTAAAAGTAGATGATTCTTGAATAAATTTCAGAAACATTCAATTATACAAAGATAAAGTAAAGTTTTTGTTTAGTTAAAAATGACTTATTGTAATTTTTGGCTACATATTAGATAAAAAAAAAAAATTAATAAATTCAGAAAAAAATTAAATAAACTTCTAAGTGTTACAATCTTTTAGGGTTTTTTTTAAAAGGGAAATACATAACAGGTGGGCTAAAAAGTTCGTAGGCTGACACATAGATGACGCTACCAGTATTAAATCCATATGAATTTTAGTTAGCCCTAACCTTCAAAAGACACGTGTATAAATTTGACAGCTGTTGCACTATTAGTATGTGAGTTATAGAATTTTAGTGTTCATCACGTGCAGTCCACTCGGCTGACTGTCGATTGGACTCCGGTGTGTGAAATGATGGAGCCATGTTTCATCCATTGTAACATATCGACGCAAAAAGTCGGGTTTATTACGATTGAACAGCTCCAAACACTGCTTAGAATCATCAATTCGTTGTTGTTTTTGGTCGATTGTGAGCTCGCGCGGCACCCACTTTGAACAGAGCTTTCGCATATTCAAATATTCATTCACGATATGTCCAACACGTTCCTTTGATATCTTTAGGGTCTAAGCTATCTCAATCAGCTTCACTTTATAGTTATCAGAAATTATTTTGTGGACATTTTTGATATTTTCGTCGGTAACAGCCTCTTTGGGGCGCCATCTATGTGCCAGCCTACGAACGTTTCAGCCCACTTGTTACACACACATATAAAGAGAAACAGAGACAAATAGAAAATTTTTTTTTTCCTTTATATATAAAGAAATTAGTTTAAATTCATTTATTGATATGCTACAATATATATTGATATGCTACAGTAATTTAGATTCTTAGTGATGAAATATATGTTAAAGTGTTTGGGTAGAAATTCAGACTTCTATAAAGAAATTAAATCTTTTATATCCACAGTGAATATAAAAAAGAATATCTGCATGAAACTAAAACTATAATTAATTCATTTTCTTCCTATTTAAAATGATAAAAAATAAAATAAAATGGTTCATATGTAAATAGGTATCTTTTTGAAACATCTTCTTAAGAAATAAATCTTAGTTAGTACTTTTTTTTCTTAAAAAGATTATTATTTTTAGGAAATAATAAATCAATATAATTTTAGAGAACTTCAAATTAATTAATTGAGATGTAATGGTTGAATTTATTTGGAATATATCTTATCACGGTCAATAAAATATTAACTTTGAAAATAGTATTTAAATTAATAAATAGAAATTTTAACCTTATATTCATAAGTTAATGCGCTTATTTTAATTATTCTTTAATTATTTTTTATCTCAAAAATAATAAAAATAATTTAATGAGGAAAGACATTTTGTTTTGAAATTGAACATTCTTCAATTATTAAAATGATTTACTTTTTTACGTGTTTTTAAATGTTATCTTTCATTTACTTTATTTTAAGAGCTTTAATTAAAATATTTCTCAACTATTTTTGGATGCTTGCATAAAAAAATTGAAACAATTCGTTGTTCATTATGATTACGTTTTCCAAATAGATTTACAAATTTAAATTTCTAATTAATTAATTTTTAAATTAATTAATTAATTTCTAATTAATCAATTTCAAATTTAATTAAAAATAATTTTAAAATATTTACGTTTTCAAATAGATTTAAAAAATTTAAAGTTAATTTAATGTAAATAGAACTTCTGAAGCAAAATTTCCAAAATAATAATAATAATAAATAAAATTATAGAATTAAAATTAAAAATTGTTTGAGATGATTTATTTAAAAAAAATAATTTAATATAATTTAATGCATATTTATTTGTTAAAAGATTTGTTTCATTTTGAGATTAAAACTATTCAAATTCAATTAAAGTTTGTAAACAATTTTAAAATAAGTTCAGATTTCTAATTGATCGTATTTATTAATGAAATCAAACAATTTTTCGTTTAATATTATAGAAATTCAATTTAAAAATAATAATATGCAAAAAATCATTTAATCCATTAGCAACTAACTATAAACATTGCAAGCTAAGGAAATTTGAAAAAAGATTAAAAATTCGATGGACTCGGAAAAAATACTGATGACATTTTCAGTTTTTCATCAGAGCTTATTGGATGTCAATATTAAATTTGTGATTATCATAGTCAATATTATTATTTAAGTAAGAATCAGTTAATATGCCAATATTTAATTATTTTTATTGAGAAAAATAAATAAATAGTGTAAATTTAAAAAATCTATAAATTTCTTAAAGAAAAATGTTCATAATATTAAATAAAAACATTTTTCATCACAAAAAAGTAAATTAAAATGTCATTAAATACAAAAATAAAAATACGTACAAAATATATTTAAAATTAGATGAAAGATCTGACTTTAGATTAACAAAATTACTAAAAATGAAATACAAAAATTCCTAATCTTGTTTATTTTAATTTTTGCTGTTCTTTTTTAAATCTGGGAATATAAATTTTCGATTAAAGAAATTGTGGTATACTATTTTGTAGTTCTTAATATGAATAAAAAAGAAACTGAAATTTTACAAAATAATTTTTATATTTTACAAAACAATTTTATAAATAAATAAATTTTCAAATTCCATTTCTCCTCTCTCTCTCTCTCTCTCTCTCTCTCTATATATATATTTATATATATATATATTTAAAATATAAATTTTTGTTTAATATCTTTTGGAGATTAAAACTACAAATAAAGCACAGGAATTTTGAAATAACATAATTATTTTAATGAATCAATTCCTTCTTTTCTCAATTTTTAAAGACATTTTTAATTAAAACAAACTAATTAGATGTTTCTTTTTATTTTTTTACGAATTGTATAGAGTTATGAATAATTAATAGCATTTACATACAAACATTCTTTGAATGTTACATTGATGTCTTGCAACTAAAAAACTATCTCTTAGAAACTTATCAATATATTTGAAGCATCAATAAAAATCAATATTTTTTCATTTCTCACAAAAAGTAATTTATACACTGACTACCATTAAGTATTTGGACACCTATGCAAATGACGATATCTGCGGTCTGAGGGTACGTCACGGACTCCGCATGTATATATCGTGTAAAACAGCATCGGCATTAGTCGCATGCAAGATGCCGCGCAGTTCGGAGCTCTCTGATTTCGAAAGGTATAATTATCGGGTATCACAAATGTGGCCGATCGTTAAAACATATCTAGCGATCTTAAGTACCCAAAATCGACAGTGGCCTATGTGTTTAAGAAATGGAAGGTGAGCGGTGATTGTCGGAATGTGCCCCGAGTCGGCAGACCAACGAAACTGGGAGATAGAGACCGATGAGTGCTCACCAGAGAAATTCGGAAGAACCGCACCCAACCGATGGCCCTCATCCGTGATGGCAGTTTCAACAGGCATCCGGGAGTATTGTTTCAATGAATACCATCCGTAAGAATGCACATCTGCATGGTTTTCATGGTCGTGCTGCTGCCCATAAGCCTTTAATCACAAAGTCCAACCGCGCTGCTCGGTTAATGTGGTGCAAAGCACATCGAAATTGGACTGAATCATGGAAACGGATTCTTTGGAGTGACGAATCAAGGTTCACCCTTTACCGTTCGGATGGCAGGGTCTGGGTCTGGCGTCTGCCTGGAGAAACGTCTCCTGCCAGAATGCATTGTACCAACAATCAAGTTCGACGGAGGTGGAATTATGGTCTGGGGGGTGTTTCTCCTAGTATGGACAGGGGCCCTTGGTCCCCATTCATGGTAAGCTCAACGCCGATGCCTACTGCACTATTTTTGGATGACAATGTGCTTCCTACGTCGTGGCAGTTTTTACGGGTTGGACCCCTGTTACTTTCAGGACGACAATGCCAGTCGTCATGTTTTGACGTTAACCAAGGCTTGGTATGGTGCCAATAGAGTTCATCGAATGGACTGGCCTGCCCAGAGCCAGATCTCAACCCTATCGAACCTCTGGGACGTTGCATCGCCAATTCAGGGGTGCACTACCCGTCCAAAATCGGTGACGGAACTTCTATGTCTTCTCCAAGTCGTAGTGGAATGAAAATACCACTAGCTGTCATACAAAGACTTGTGGAAAGTATGCCCCACAGGATTCACGCTGTAATTGCCTCTCGTGGAGGCTCTACCAACTATTGATTTTGAATACAGTACGTTTTTTTTTCTATCACAGGTGTCCAAATACTTATTGGTAGTCAGTGTATTATCTTTATCTAAAAACTACTTGTTATACATAATATATAAAAGAATATGACACTTTCAAATTCATAATTATTTGTCTACACAAAATGTTAATCTGAATTTTTTTAATTAATCCAATTTGCACTGTTTTGTAATATTTCAGCCGTGGCTAAAATTTCTAACCTTAATAAAGACAAATTGTACATTGTAGGAAAACTTCTCCTTCCACAAAATACAATCATGATGATAAAACATCTCGTGTTCTTGTTGTAGTTAATTAAATACTCCTCGTGCTAAAAAGAATTATCCTATATCTTTTATGAAGGAATTTAACAGTTGATTATAACAAGGGATCACGTTTTATTTACCTTATTATATTATTATAAGGGGCATTTATTTACCTTAGTATAAAGAACATTTTTATTTATTTATTTATTTATTTTTGCTTAAACAATTGACGAAAGTTAAGGAAAACAAATAATATTAAAAAAATTTATTTTTAATCTATTCTTACTTTTTTTTCACTATATTGCAGAAAAGTCCTTTACAAATAAAGTTGACATTTTCCTCTTACATTTGGCGCCATCTATTGTTAGACCATGCAACTTAAATCTAAAAAAACCTAAAATTAATTAATTAAATTTAATTAATGAATTAATATTTGAAAAAACTGTATTAGCATCAGTGTCATCCACTACAAGCTCAAAAAATGTATTTGAACTTGAGTGGATGAATAAAAATATTTCAATAACGCTTGAAAATTTGAACAAGATATATATATATATATATATATATATATATAGGAGAGAGTGTGAACTAATAGTAGGAAATTAAAAAATAAAGCTTGTTTAATTCTTCTTCTTACAATTAACTGCTCTCTGAAGCAATCTGTCAATTATATATTTTAACTAAGTAAAGAAATTTTATGCAATTTCAAGTATATGAAAAAGCAACAGCAATTAAAGACTATTTTATTTCACTGTGAAATTAAAGGTAAATATTTACCACAAATACTAAAGCGCACAAATAGCAAAGATATTCACGTATAATTTAAACATTTTTATGCTGCATTATATTTTTAACTAATAAAAAAAAAATTCAACTATTGTAAAAATTAGCAAGAATGTTATACAGTTATAGTAAATTTACATGTGCTGCATTCATACCTATTAATATCCTGTATCCTATGCATATTTTATATAAATACTTAATTGTTCCTGTATACATCCTACACTCCCTGTATTTACATATACCGTATTCACAACTTGATCATCACTTATTAAGCTTTAAGCACTCTGATTGGGTGATGGGTTTTCGGTCCAGCGAATTAGTTTTGAAACACGATAACTGATGTCGAATCAAAAGTTCCCGTTGTTTATGTCTGGGATCAGTACAAATAATTTATAAATCTAAGAAGTTCTTTAAGTTTGCTCAGATTTTCGTTAGCACGTAGCACATAGCTTTAGTTGAGGCAAATTACAATCATTCTTCTAAGAGGTGTCGGACGCTTATACAGATTACAAAAAAGCTTCATCATCATCATCGTCATCATCATCATCATTCATCTAATATTCATTGTTCTATAATATTCTTTACTTTTCATATATTTCACTTTATGCAATATATTTGTAATTTCTTTCTTATAATCTCTCTCTCTCTCTTATCTCTTATATATGTATGATTGGGATTATTTTATTATTATATTCTTAAGTAATATATGAAATAATACATATAAAGAAATGAAGATTCAAACATGTTTTTATATAAGAAAATATGTTTAAATATTACAGCTTAAAAAAGAGATGTTTTATTTTCAGTTTTATAATTGCAATCAGAATATTCTTTTTTGGCATTTATACATTTCAGAATTGTTTTAATTGTGGTTTCATAAAAAATGAGGCCCTTTTTGTTTAAGAAGTTAACTTAGATGCATATATTTCAGAATCTAACCACTTTTAATTGTTCTTCTTACGTGCCCCATTTAAATCTTTGACAAACACAAAACTATATTTTTAAAATATTTATTTTAAATAAATACATATAAATATTTTAAATTCATAAGGGATGCTTAGTGAATTATTATAAAATCACATTTCATATGTAGTTATCAATTAAACGATTAAATTAAATTCATTTTCCCAGTATTAAAAATTGCATATTGAATTATTCTAGAATCACATTTCATCATGTTATCCATTAAATGCTTGAATTTTAATTCATCTTGACAGTATTAAAGATTGCATAATGAATTATTATCGAATGACATTTCATCATATAATTATCCATTAAACGCTTAAATTTAATTCATTTAACCAGTAATAAATATTGAATATTAAATTATTATAGAATCATCATTAAGAGCTTAAATTTAATTCATGCACAAAGCATTAAAATTTCATAATGAATTATTATAGAATCACATTTCATCATGTAGTTATACATTAAACGCTTAAATTTAATTCATTTTCCCAGTATTAAATTATATCTTCTCCAATCGCAAGAGAGAAATAATTTCTTCGAAATTAATGCCAACATCCAACTTTTATCAAGAAACCCAATCCTCCCAAACATATTTCATAACTTAACGGAACAAAGCATAAAACGCTCCTTTTCTCATCTCTGTCGCTTCCACTGATGCATTCAGGTGATATTTTACTATTTAATGTCTGACCCAGTTACAAAAGCAAGCCGACTCATAAATGGCGCATAACTTGCAGAGACACAAAGTCTCTATATAGATGGATCTTTCCAAAGATCAGAGATCCTTAACCAGGGCCGAATGACAATTTTGGACTGTCGCCAGCATAGCGAGCTTGTCTGGGATTGGGGGTACCTTGAGGAACAGACAGAGCTGGTGCTGGCTTTGTTGTGTGGTTTATAACGGTTAAGAATTAAGGGGTGTTTAAAAGGACTTTGCCAAATAA
Organism: Caerostris extrusa; assembly: GCA_021605095.1. Classification (NCBI taxonomy): domain Eukaryota; kingdom Metazoa; phylum Arthropoda; class Arachnida; order Araneae; family Araneidae; genus Caerostris; species Caerostris extrusa. The sequence goes on along the minus strand of BPLR01004447.1, from coordinate 57,861 downwards.
CGGGGCCCACGCCTTTAAGAAAGGAGGGAGGTTTGGATGGTTCACGCCCAACTCTTGAGTTGTGAAGAAGGGAGATTTATTGGGCGGGATTGGCTAATTTGGGATGAATAATTATGATGAAGTAATGGGCGGTGGAGGTGGACTTTTTGATCTTGATTTTTTGGCACCGTTTAAATATGCAGTGAAGAGAGTGGAAGTTGGAAGATTAAGTTTGTTTAAAATGTTCCCGAGTTATTAAATTAATCGGCCTCTAAAGCCAATTAAATCTGGCAATTTAATGGCGCCATTATATTAGCCATACTTGCATAGCAATTTAATTCTCTACACCATTAAGTTTATATCTCTTTCAGAATTTCTATTATTCTACATGTTGTAAAATTTTATGAGTGCATAATTTTTTTTATTTTTGTGAAATAAAAGGTTGTCGAATAAAGACAATTTTTGAGATGTGCGCGAAAAGTCTATTTGCATTAAAATTTCATTTGAATATTTAAAAGTTATGTTAAAATATGGATTGTTAATAAAATTCGTTTTTATTATTATTATGCATTTTTTAAAATTTTATATACTTGTTTTGAAAAGTCGCATATAAGATTTTTAAATTTAAATAATTTGATTAAAAAATATGCTAACATTAACTTGCACATATTTCGTATAAAAGAAATATATGCATTTTGCAGTATCTGGAAATTTTTATTTGGTATAACAACACCATTTTTTTATAGTTAAGTTGGAATACTAAATTAAACTCACAATTATACTATCAAAAGAAAAATTTAGATTAATATGCAAATCACACTTTGAATTTTACGAATTAAATTATTAAAATTTAACATAACTATAAATGTTCTAAAAAAATGGAAGAAAAAGAAAATGGAAATTTTCTAATGACTAAAACATGTTATGAAAATAACAATTATAAAGTAATTCCATTTACTTCTAAAAACTTATTATAAATTGATTAATTAAAATTTACTGGCTAATTGAGAAATATCGCTATAAGTATTAATACAAATGTTTCATTAATATAAAAAGAAATATATTAAAATACGCATATAAACTACATATAAACATGCAAAGAAAAAAATATAATATAATAATTAATATATAATTTACATAATTATATTAGATAAATTAGATAATATGATAATGATTATAAGAAATATATTAGAAGAAAAATAGAAACTATTCAAATAATTTTAGAAAATTTCATAAGAATTCTTATAAGTTGTTCGAAAAATTTAAAATATAATACTTATGAACAAAATTCTAGTTACCACAGAATAATAAAAGCCTACTATATTAATAATAATTGTCTATAAAATAAACAGTTAATTATAAAAACTTTAAAATCAATCATTACAACAACCAAAATAATTATAATAACTTTAGAATCAGCCATTGCAGCAGCTACAATAATCATAACAACAATTTTAAAATCAATCATCGCAACTATTAAAATAATCATAACAATTTTAAAATCAATCATTGCAACAAATTTAAAATCAATTATTGTAACTATTTTAAAATCAATCATTGCAATAACTGTAAAATCAATCATTGCAACAATAATAAATAATCCTATAACTAAATAATTGTCCATAAAATAAACAGCACTTAGTTTTAACAACTTTAAAATCAATCGTTACAAAAACTAAAATAATTATAGCAACAAGTTTAAAATCAGTCTTTGCAACAATTAAAATAATCTTAACAACAATTTTTAAAATCAATCGTTGCAAAAATTGCAATAATTATAACGGCCACTTTGAAATCAATCATGATAAAATTTTATTTTTCCAAACGAAATCTGAAAAACAGATATCTTTCTACTTAAATATTTAAAAAAAAACCCATGAAAACTCTTCCTTAAATCTTTTTATTGACTAAACACATATCTAACCATGAAACCTTTGTTTGCCAACCAGAAAACAAAGCAGAAACTCGGAATGAAAAATAAATCCACAAAGGAGGAAAAGGCCTGCACGCAATACATTCTGTAAAAACCGGAAGTTATTTCCGATTGTTTCCCATGTCTTTTTCCGCAAACTTTCCAAAGAGAAATCGTTGGCCGTTTTCTGAATAATTTACTCGTCAACTCCTCCATTTCCTGAAACAGCAACAACAACAACAGTTTTATCCCCAAGTCTCTAAAAGAAGACACAAATATTCCATGAACTCAGTTTCAGTGGAAGAAAGGAATATTTTTATAAAAGCGGCACACAGAATTCAATATGTGCCGGATTCATTTTAATTCCTTTTGGTGCAAAGGAAAAATTCCTTCATTCCTTCGCGTTCGAGAAAAGATTCATCTCTCTGAAGCTTTTATCTGGTTCTCAATCAATAAATTTAATTTTGTAGTATAAGTGGTCTTCTTAACCAAAAGATTGGGGAAAGGAAAAATGTTAATTTTTGTAATGCTTATTTCTTAATACACAATTTCCTAAATTTTTTTTTTATGTTTAAATGATTTTAGGTTAATTAAAATTTTCAGGTTAATTGAGAAAATATCGCCATGAACATTGATTCAAATGTTTAATTAATATAAAAGAAATAGAAGCTGTTTAAGTAATTTAAGAAATCTTCACAATTATTTTATATGAACATTGTACGATGTATTCTAATACGAATTCGTGTAAGTAGTTTCAAAAATTTAAAAATAATACTTATGAACAAAACGATAGTTACCACAGAATAATAAAACCTATTATATTAATAATAGTTGTTTATAAAATAAATAACAGTTAATTTTTACAGACTTTAATTAATCATTACAACTACTAAAATATTCGTAACAACAAATTTAAAAACACAACCATTGCAAAAATTAAAATAATCATAACAATTTTAAAATCAATCACAGCAACAATTAAAATAATCCAACAATTTTAAAAAACAATGCAACAATTAAAATAATCCTAACAACAATTTTAAAATAAACCAATGCAACAATTAAAATAATCATAACAATTTTAAAAACAACAATCGCAAAAATTAAAATCATAACTTTAAAATCAACCATTCATTTAACAACTTTAAAATCAACCATTGTAACTACTAAAATAATCATATCATTTTTAAATCAACCTTTTGCAAAAAAAAATTCAATAATCATAATAGCCACTTTAAAATCAATCATGATAAAATTCTATATTTCCAAACGAAATCTAAAAGACAGATATCCTTCTACTTAAATATTTTAAAAAACGATGGAAAATTCTTTCTTAAATCTTTTTATTGACTAAACACATATCTACCATGAAACCTTTGTTTGCCAACCAGAAAACAAAGCAGAAACTCGGAATGAAAAATAAATTCACAAAGAAGGAAAATGGCCTGCACGCAATACATTCTGTAAAAACCGGAAGTTATTTCCGATTGTTTCCCCTGTCTTTTCCGCAAACTTTCCAAAAGAGGAATCGTTGGCCATTTTCTGAATAATTTACTCGTCAACTCCTCCATTTCCTAAAGCAGCAACAACAACAACAGTTTTATCCTCAAGTCTCTAAAAGAAGACACAAATATTCCATGAATTTGGTTTCTGTGGAAGAAAGGAATATTTTTGATAAAAAGCAACACACAGAATTCAATATGCACGCGGATTCATTTTAATTCCTTTTGGTCCAAAGGAAAAATTCCTTCATTCCTTCGCGTTCGAGAAAGGTTCTATCTCTGAAGCTTTTATCTAGTTCGCAATCAATAAATTTAATTTTGTTGTATAAGTGGTCTTCTTAATCAAAGGTTTGGGGAAGGAAGAATGTTAATTTTTGTAATGCTTATTTCTTATAATACGATTTCCTAAACTTTTTATTTTAAAATCATTTTTATTTCAAGATAAAATTGAACTTTGCTAGATTTTCTTGTTTTAAAAATAGATAGATATTTATATTATTTTTACATCTTTTACATTTTAAGACGCTTTTAAAAATATTAATTTAATTGAAAAAGCTATTTTAATAATAGCAAAATAAATTAATTAATTAAATAAAATAAAATAAAAAATAATTTTTTTTTTTATTATTTTCAATGTATAATATTTACACTTTTGTTTTGACCATGAACTCGTGAAGCTTGTTATCCTTTTACAAAATGATTTCGACTTCAAAGACTGGCTTGATTTGCCTCTCTACTGTCAGTTTTTCACACTTTTAAAATAATTATACCAGGACTTATAGATTAACGCGGATTCTAAACTACTAACAAATATCTATGCCACAGCCAGGATTCGAATCTGAAGTTTGGTATCAAAGACCAGAACGCTAGCCAATTGTCCATTAGGTCGCCCGACTTCTGAGACAAAATGATGCCTCTGTTGTCGAAGTAATTTAAAATGAACTGCTCTAGAAGTGGTATCTAAGGGTTTAGGATCTATTTCCACTTTTTTTTTAATTCAAACAAGATTTTCCAGTTTACGAATTTACCATCTTCATCATTACTCTGCATTAATGCTATATATCCCGGGGAACTTGAGCTTTCAACATAATTCCTTCAACTTAAAATCACAATTCAATATCCAGTCGATTCTAGTTCAAATTAGACAAAAAATGAATTTGTTCAGAATTAATTTTAAATAAAACTTTGTCTGTACTTTTTTTTTGTAAAGCTTAAAATTGCTTTACCATAACGCTTTATGGTGCATATTTAGAAAAGAGATAAATCGCATTATTTTAATAATAATGGTAAGAAAGGAAATTGAGGAATGAGTATGACATCAATTGCATCAATATTTATAGCTATATATTTATGGATATTTTCTGAATTAGCCTGCAAATTTTATTAAATTTATAATACGTTTTTACGAAGTAAATTGATTTACTTTAAAATTGGTATTTTCATAACATGTTTTAGTCATTAGAAAATTTCCATTCTGTTTCATATAAGTTATAAGAGAAATATCTTAAAAACCTAAATAACTTATATCTTAACATAAGTATAACAAAATGTAACTATTTTTTAAATTGTATGTATTTTTTTCTTTCAACAAGCATAGATTGAGTTGGATAAAGTTTTTAAAACATGCATAATTATAATTACTCCAAGAACATTTACCGAGTTTTTTCAAAATCAGAATTTTATTAACACTTAATAAAGAAAAAAACAACCAAAAACAGATTTGCATTTATATCAATAGCGAATCAATTTCAGAGGCCATAATTGCATTGTTTACTGCACTGATGTGCACGTTCCTCCTCTAATCTTTTTGAGAGTGTATTCGTAGGTGTTACCTATTTGAAAGCATTTAAAAAAAGTATTTTGAGTTTTATATTGAAGTTGCTTTATACCAGGCTTTGGGTTTTACAGAAACTTTGTTAAATTTCTTGCAAATATCAACGAAGGCTTTTTTTTTTTTTTTTAAATTTTAAATAATAATTATTTATAAAATTATGTTTATTATTTAAATAACAATCAACTTGAACATACAAGGACTAGTATAAAAAAAATGAAATGAATACTTCGAATATATTTTTCCATTGATTATTATAAGTCTTCTATATTTGTTTTAACATAATTGAAAATATAATACCATATTAATCTGCTATTGAATGCTATTTGAAAGCAGCTATAATGGAAGATGAATTTTGAAGAGTATCTAACAATTTTTATGCTATTTTACAAATAATTGTAAGCTTAAAATCTCTGTAAAATTTAGAGAAAACTAGATTGAACTAATGATTATTTAACTTTCTTTTTTCCAAATTACTATAAGATAATATCTTATATCTGACTATAATCCTTTAAAAGCTATCAATTTGTCCATTTTCACCTTTAAACTGGGTTTATCTTTTCAATGGACAACCGATAGAACTATATCAATTTTATTAATATTTATCAAAGCAATTGCATCAATGATAAAAATATTTACAAAAATCATAATAAATAGATATAATAATCGAGAACTGCCGGAAAATATCTTAAAGTTGTCGACAATCAAAAGGAAAAAAAGAGTTTTCCCTATTTTTTAAAAATCTTTTCCCCACCTTTAGTGTCCGCTATCGATATTCCAATTCAAAAGACAATAAAACGGAACGGATGTTTGTTAGAGATTTGGAATCCACGTTAAACTGTAGGTCCCGGTCCAATTAACCCAAAGTGTGCACAAAATGACCGTAGAGCGACAAAGCAAATCAAATCTTTCCAAAATGCTATACGCTGTGGGCATCTGACCATCACCTCTTACAAGCTATATATTAGTCCATTTCCATTTTTAACTCCATGATCATCTTTCCAACGAATAGCTGATAGAGCAATAACAATTTTATTAATATTTAGCAAAGCAGTTGCCTCAATGATAAAAATAATTACAAAACTCATAATAAATAAGAATAATTGAGAATTGTCGAAAAATATCTTAAAAGTTATTGACAATCAAAAGGAAAACTTCTAAATGTAAAGAGATTCCCCCATTTTTAAAAAAAAAAAGTCTTTTCCCCACCTTTAGTATCCACTATCGATATCTCAATTCAAAAGACAATAGAACGGAAGACGAGACGGAAAAACTCTCTGAAGTACATCTATCCGATATTGTTGGGGAATTTATAAAATTTACTCAGTCCATTTGCTCGAGATAGTAATCGTTTCGGATTGCCGTAACGAGTACGAGCTATTAATTGACTCTCCCAGAGATAGACAGGCGTGTTTCGGAACTGTTGATGCTACGCCTGTTATAGATTTAGAGGGGGACTCGATTTAATCCTCGTGTGTTACAAATTACTCCTTATGGATTGAGACAGGGAAATGCAAATATTTGGAGTGCGCAATCAATTCGTGTCCAATGAAAAATCCTGTATCTGGAGTGAAATGCTTCCAGTATCAAAAAGGATGCTAACTGTATTTTGGAGTCATTAATGTTGTGTTTCTGCTCTTCTTAACTTTCTTAATTTGGCCGCAAATTACCTTCAGTGGATTTCATTTATTCTTCTCCTTTAATTAATTTAATGGTATTTATGATATATATTAAGACAATTTAAGCTGGTTGAATGTCAAAGAATTATTTCAAAAGTTTAAATGTTCTTAGAAATGGAATTATTTGCAAACTACATGTGAGATGATAAATGATAAAACTTTTATACATGCACATACACACACATATATATAATGATGAGCATATATGAGGTAATATATGACAAGAATATATGAGATAAACGCACCAATAATGAAAATAATAATGCAAAACGGCAATGATTACATAATAACATTCGTTGCAATGCAATTATTTGATATATTATACCATATGATTCAAAAGTCTATATAGATTATCTTTATCGATTAAAGATCTTTCTTTATTAATAATTTTTTAATAGATGGAAGGCACGCACTTATATTGAAAGTGACCATATACACTGAAGTGACAAAAGTCATGGATACCTTATGAAATCGTGTCGGCCCTTAATCGCTTTTTCCGGCGAAGTGCATACAACTTGACGTGGCATGGACTTTAAATCGTTGGAAGTCTTTGCAGGAATATTGTGTTTTACAGTCTCGAAGAATTTCAAAACCTATTCTTTTCTGGGGGATTTTGTGCATATTACAATTCAGATGATGTCCCATAAATGCTCGATGGGATTCATGTCGTAACGATCTAGGTGGCCAGATCATTCAAATTTTGTGTACAAATTTTCAAACCAATCGCGCTGTGGCCCGGTGACATGGCGCATTGTCATCCATAAAAATCCCATCGTTGTTTGGGTAATGAAGTCCATAAATAGCTGCAAATCTCCAAGTAGCTGAACATAAGCATTTCCAGTCAATGTTACCAGTCGCACCAGAGGACCAAGTCCATTCCATGAAAAAACAGCCCACACCATTACAGAGCCACCACCAAATTGAACAGTGCCTTTCTGAACAATTGATAAATGGCTTCGTGGGGTTGCGCCACATTGAACCCTACCATCAGCTTCCAATTAAAAAAATCGTGATAATCGATAGGCCATCGGTTTATCGGATTCATCTAAAGGACCAACCGATATGCTCACGTGCTCCAAAGTCGCTAAATGTAAGCGATTCCCATTTTGTCAGTAAAGGCACTCGAGTCGGTCTTCTGCTGGAATAGCCCAAGAAAGCCAAATTTCTCCGCAAGAGTTGAACAGACAACTCCCTTGAATAGCTCTCCCAAAATTGATTTCAGGGGTTATTTTACTCAGTGTTGCATTGCTCTGATAGTAATCGGTTCCTGATTGCCGTAACGCCGGTCTCGGTCGTTAAGTGCAGGCGGTCGACCACTGCGCTCTCCATGGGGGATGTTATGCCGAAATTTCATACTACGGCCCATTTTATGACACAGTGGGATCTCGAATTTGAATTCCCTAACGATTTCCGAAATGGCATGGCCCATGCGTCTAGCTCCAACTAACATTCCGCGTGCAAAGTCTGTTAATTCGGTCCGTGGAGTCATCATCACGTCAAAACCTGGGTGCCAGAATAAAAGAACAGAAACTGTATTTCGAAGTCATTAATGGTGCATTTATACCTGTTCTTCTGCTACTTTCTTGAAAATTGGCCGCAAATTCCCTTCCATGACTTTGTTTGTTAGTTCTTCATGTTCTAAATAATTAAATGGTATTTGATCTAATCATTAATCAATTTAAGCTGGGTGAATGTCAAAAATTATTTTTTTTATTAAATGATTTTAGAAATGGAACAGTTGAAAATTATTTGAAAAACTCCTCTTTATGGGGGCATATATAAATATGAACATACATAAAGCGAAATATATAACCAAAATTATAAAACCATAAAATTTTGTGTACAAATTTAACGAATCTGCTGTAGTAGCAAACACGCTTCGAAAGGTATGATCATATTAAAGGTGCTCTTTTATCAAAATTTCAAAATCGAATCCATAACTATTTAACTTTCCATTTTCAGTTTGTACGCTGTGTGTATCTGAATAGAAACTCTTATATGCAATCCATTCGTCCATTTTCATCTTTAAACTGACCGTTTAACTTTCCAATGAACAATTGATAAAAATACAAATTTTATTAATATTTATTAAAGAAATTGAATCAATGATAAAAATATTTACCAATAAAAAAAATCAAATAAGTATATAGAATGATCGAGAATTATCGGAAAATACCTTAAAGTTATCGACAATCAAAAGGAAAATTTCTAAACGTAAAGAGATTTCCCCATTTTTTAAAAAATCTTTTCCCCACCTTTTAGTATCCACTATCGATATCTCAAAAGACAATAGGAAGGGAAGACGTGGGGAAAACTCTCTCTCCTCCAAATTGTTAGGAATTTATAAAATTTACTCAGTCCATTTGCTCCAGATAGTAATCGGTTCGGATTGCTGTAACGAGTACGAGCTATTAATTGACTCTCCCCAGAGATCTACGGGCGTGTTTCGAACTGTTGATGATACACATTTTATAGATTTTAAAGGACTCAATTTAATCCTCATGTGTTACAAAATGACTCCTTATGGACAGGGATTGGGAAATGCAAATATTTGGAGTGCGTAATCAATTCGCGTCCAATGAAGAATCCGGTCTCTGGAGTGAAACTGGTGCCAGCTTCAAAAAGGATGCTAACTGTATTTTGAAGTCATTAATGTCGTGTTTCTGCTTTTCTGAACTTTCTTAATTTGACCGCAAATTCCCTATAGATTTTGTTTGTTCTTCTCCTTTAAATAATTAAATGGTATTTGTGATTTAAAAAGACAATTTAAGCTGGGTGAATGTCAAAGAATTATTTTAAAAGGTTAAATGTTTTTAGAAATGGACCTACTTACAAACTATATATGAGATAAATGCAATAAATATGAGATAATATATGATGATCGAAATATGGGATAAGCGCATCAATAATAAAAATTATAATATAAAACGGCGGCAGTGATTACATAACAACAATAGCTGAATGGCAATGTTATTTATTATGTAACTAACATTCGTCGGTTGAGGTTGATGATCGACCTGAGAGCTTTTCTATAACTTCCGCAAACGAAATTTAATAATTTAATGCAAATTCTTTGCTCAATGAATTCAGACATTGCAAAAATCACCGGAATCAATTGTAGCGTTACACAAAGCCAAGCGTAACTCAAACATTAATGAATATTTTGACGTCAATTTTCCCACAGATGTCAAGGACAGTGCCAGCAACCTAAAAAAGAGAAGAAAAAAAATTGAAATTCTATAAGCGCCGGGAATTTTAAATTGAAAATTGGTCTTACTTTTTGGATACAGTAGTATCACGGAGAAAACTGTTAAGTCGCCAAGTCAGATAATTTTAAACAAAGTGGTGTAATATGGGGAAAAGGTAATGTCAGAGAGTTATAATTAAAATAAAAATTAATTTTAATTTTTAATAATCAAAATCGTAAAGTACACAATAACAAAGAAAAATTAGATGAAAAACTTTCAACATAACTGTTAAACTTTCTTTGTTCTAAATTGTTATAAGCTGTGTATATCTGACTAGCACTTCTAACAATCAATCGATTCGTCCATTTCCACTTTTAAACTCGATGATTATCTTTCCAACGAATAGTTGATAGAGCAATACAAATTTTTTCAATATTTATTACAGCAGTCACATCACTGACAAAAATATTTACAAAAATCATTGTAAATAAATAGATAGAATAATCGAGAACTGTCGAAAAATATCTTAAAGTTATCGACAATCTAAAGGAAAATTTTCTAAATGTAAAGAGATTTCCACATTTTTTATAAAATCTTTTCCCCACCTTTAGTATCCGCATTTTTTATGGAAAAGGGAAAATCTGTCTTAAATTAGCTCTCTCCGATATTTTTTATAAAATTTACTCAGTGCATTTGCCGGTTCAGATTGCCGTAACGAGTACGGCTATTAAATGACTCTCCCCAGAGATCTACAGGCGTGTTTCGGGAGCTGTTGATACTACACTTTATAGATTTAGAGAGGGGACTCCATTTAATCCTCGTGTTTTACAAATCACTTCTTATGGACGGGGATTGGGAAATGAAAATATTTGAGTGTGTAATCAATTCGTGTCCAATGAAGAATTCGGTCTCTGAGTGAAATGGGTGCCGAGACTAAAAAGGATGCTAACTTTGGTATCCCCAAATTGCCTATCTTTGGTTTCGTTTATTCTTATCTTTTAATTAATTTTATGGTATTTGTGATCTAAATTAAGACAGTTTAAGCTGGGTGAATGTCAAAGAGTTATTTCGGAAAAGGTTAAATGTGTTTTGGAATGGAAAAAACTATCTGCGGATAAACGTTTCTTCTTTTAGCTTTGACGTCCTTGACATCTGTGGAAATATTCATTAGTGCTTGAGTTACGCTTGGCTTTGTGAGACGTTAAAACTGATTCCGGCGATTTTTGAAATGTCTGAATGAATTGATCAAGAACTTGCATTAAATATTGTTTGCGGAAACGTATAGAATGTTGCAGAAGGCATTCTATGGGCATTCCTATATCGGAAAGAAATGTTTAGAAGGGGTATAAGCAGTTCAAAGTAGGCAGAGAACGCGTTGAAGACGTAGATCCTTCAAGTTGACCATCCCTCAACCGACGAAGCTCACGTCTAAAAACGGAGAGATATGGTGCTTGCAAACCGTCGATTTACAATTAAACACCGTTTCTAAAGGAATTTCAAAAGGATCGGTCAGTTGCATTTTGGGCATCAAACGCGTTAAATCTCGATTGATATCGAAAACGCTGAATGCGCCAGCTCACATTGACTTTTTCCCCAAAAAGGAAACCCATATCCTTTCACAACCATCGTATTCACACCGTGTGACTTCTGGCTATTCCCTAAACTCAAAAGACCACTCCGGGGACACCGTTTTGAATCGATTGAAGAGATTCAACTTGAATCGCCGTACGCTTTGAAGGCCATCTCTGCCAATGAATTTTAGCATGCATTGAGGATTGGAAAAAAGTTGGCATAAGTACATCTTGTCAGGAGGGGATTATTTTGAAGGCGATCAAATAAGTTTGGAAGAATAAATAAAGAGTTTTTGAAAAAAAAAGTAATTGGTCTTACGTTTTGGGTACAATAGTACATATAAGATGAACATATATGAGATAGCATACATATATGATAACACATAAAGAAATAATATATGAGATAAACGCAATAATAATGAAAATAATAATACAAAACGACAGTGATTACATAACAATATTCGTTGGATGGCAATGCTATTATTTGATATATCGTATCATATGATTCAAAAGCCTATATATATATGGATTTATTAATAACTTTTTAATAAATTAAACCATATACATGTATTGAAAGTGAGCATATAGTTCAATTCGTGGTCTACAAGTAGTGCTACTTGTGAAACCTGCATCATTAATCGAATTTCCGCTAATGTGCACACAAAAAACGAGTCATTTTTATCATTAGGAAGATGGTGTTTTACCGTTGAAGAATATTTCAAAACTTCATCTCCCATTGTGAGGCATATTGAATTCAGAATGAAATTCATAACGTGAAATATGCTAAGATGATGAAGCAAATTTAGAAAATCTGTAGTGTAGCAGGGTACTTGATGGCTGAGTGACTAGCGCTCGGTGCTATATGTTTCGTGTTCAAGTCCATGGATGTTTATAGTGGTTTTAATCCACTTTAATCCGTAGGTCCCGATCTAATATGACTGTTGGGCGTAGGGCTGACAACCATGCCCCGTAAAAAGTAACCATCTACTGTTTCGAAATCTGCCGGTAGGAAGACGGTCTTGGCCCCCATAGGGTGTAGTGCCAGGTAGTTAGATAGGTATTGTAGCAGACAAGCTTCAAAGAATAAGATCATATTAAAGGAGGGAAAGAAAGTCTTAAGGAACTCTATATAAAATCAAAATGTTTGTGGAGTTATATAAAAAATAGTATGCATGTGTAAATTATGCATATGCCATTGATCATTTAAGTCATATGCCATTGATCATTTAAGTCATATGCCATTGATCATTTAAGTCATATGTCATTGATTATTTAAGTTATATGCCATTGATCATTAAGAAACGGGCTCTTAAATACAATACATCCCAACAATACAGCCCAAGTCATATTTAGCGCATAACATAAATCCAGGTGGGCAGCAGTCATGTCCAGTTCCAGAATCATACAAAACACAATTATTGTGAAGTAATCAAAGTGCATATGCAAATAAACCTCACAATATTGAAGAACTTCGAGATAGCAATTAATTTTGGAGTTAATGGCATTTCACAAGTGTTGCATGTTGCAACGTGTTTCTCTAAATTTTGCCGCTTTAATTTATGCAAACTTTGGGTATTTACAATGACTCCATTTTTAAAAACCAGAATTGAATCACCTTCACTTTTAATTGCGTAAAACAATCTGCATTCATTAAAAAAAAAAAGCTATTAGTAGATTCATGAACATATTTTCTTTGGAATCGTACAGTACTTACTATATTACTTAATTTTGTAAATTTTTCAAATTGGAAATTGGAAATTTTTTGTATTTACTATACTATAAGGCTATTATTTTCATTATAGTTACGAGATATTCATTAAACAATATGCGTTAATCCTTTCCTTCCACTTCGATTAATTAATGCAAATAATAGTGATAAAATAAATTGTTACCTGTCCAAGTTTCAGCTATACGGCATGATGCATGTTGTGAATGAGGATTTCTTTTTTTGCCATTATCTTCTTACAAATTGTGGTGTTGAATAATGTAGTTTTTAATATAATCATGACATTCCAGATATAAAACATAGAAAATTATTATTTTAAATATTTAGAAATATGCAATAATATTTAACACAACATTATAAAAATTTTGAAAAGTAAACCATTCTAAATTTAACGAAGAATAACAAACATGAGCTATCTAACTTTTTCAGACCCATTTTGTTTCTTCTAGTTATGATGATCAATGACTTAATTTTGTTTTCTGATACATGCATCCATGGTATAAAAATATGAATAGAAGAACGATCTATGCATTTTGTAAAGTGGAAAATATACAATGCCTATCATCCATCAAAAATAATTTAATAAAAAATAGATTTTTTAATGTTAGGTAATAAGGCATCCATAAATCAATTTTGTTGCCTATTGTAGCCCTTTCATATTTAACATCGCGATAAAATATGTACAAGCAAGTAATTCAAAACAATACTAAGTGGATCTGCTGTATATTGTGATTGATATGCAATGTACTTTATTGTTTTCAAATATTCAAACATGATTTAAAGGATTAAGATACTGTGGGAAATAATCTTTGCATCTGAAAAATCGTAAGTGTTACAGACTAACTTGTTTTTAGCAATATGTGAAAAGGTTGTATAGATAACTGCATGGTGTAGATGCAGATTGTATGATGTACACACAGATGTTTAACATCTATATTTGTTTTTTCTCAAGAAAATCTGCAAGAAGCACATTTTCTTTATGAAATGGTGGAAAAAAGAATTTTTAAAGTATGATTTGATTTCCGCATAAATTTTGGTTATGTACGTATTGAATTAAGATTTTATAACTTTTATTTATAAATTATTGAGTGTCTTAAGTTGTTTAAGTCTACAAACATTTTTTTATTTGCAATGGCTGGGCAAAAAAAAGTTGCATAGAACAATAGCACTAAGAACAATATAATTATCAAGAACTATCTAAAAAAAAAAAGAAGACCAGATATTACTAAGAACAAAAAAAAAAGAAAACCAGAGTTATTGCCTGATGAGCGATCTTGTTTCCCTATATCTCGATTCCTCTGTAGGTCCGCGGAGAGCCTCAGATAGGAGCAGGTGGCCCCTATCCATTACTTCTCCAGAGTCACAAAGTGGGCAAATAGGATGGGTTGAAATGCCTATGCTGTGTAGATGGGCGGCAAGGCAACAGTGTCCCTTAGGCAAGCGAAAAGCCGCCATTGCTTTGCGCGTTGATTTATCGAGAATAAGAGAAGAGTTTACCCTCCTCCAATTTTTTAGGGTTGTGCGAGTCTGAAGATCCCGCAAGCATTAATAGATAATTAGATAATCTTATCTTAATAGATAGATAGAATTGATAATCTCCAAACATTAAAAAAAAAAGACAATACTACTTCAACTTCTAGTAAGAAAGCTACAGTGAACCACACTGCGGCGGCCACTGCAACGTATTAGATGTTCCGTGAATACATTCTGCACTCGCAATTCACTTTTGTTTCTGTGTGTCATTTGACTTGATACAAATTACTTAATAAACTGCGTATTTACTTACATAGTGTTTTTTTTTTTTTTATTCCTGGTGCTTTTTATACACTGTCACATCAGGGATGTCAGCAGAATCTGTATTGCTTTGCGATTCAATGTCTTTAATCTTCTCTGCCCCTAGATGTTTCTAAACATGATCTTTTTCCACCCTGGACTCAGCTTTATATTCAGCTTGGCCCCTTGAAATGGAACATAAATTTTACTTGAAATTTTATCAGGTGAATTAATTCCTTTTTGTCAATCTTCCGCTTTTTTTTTTATTACGGATGTAGTACATCAATTGTGCATAATAAGGAACTGGATCACACTGAATCAGCTGCAATCTAGATTTTTAGTATAGATGAATTGACAGTATAAAATTAGATACTTGAGGAAAAGATTTAATGTAACAAGCATTTAATTTTTAAATTCTATAGGCATCTTGTAATTAACAATAACCCCAAGACAAATGAAGATTACTTTTGATAATAGTAAATTAAAAGAATTTTGAATTTTTCGAATAAATTAGAATTTGAATTTTCGAATTTTTCGAATAAATTAGAATTTGAATTTTCGAATTTTTCGAATAAATTAGAATTTGAATTTTCGAATTTTTCGAATAAATTAGAATTTTCGAATTTTTCGAATAAATTAGAATTTGAATTTTTGAATTTTTCGAATAAATTAGAATTCGAATTTTTCGAATAAATTAGAATTTGAATTTTCGAATTTTTCGAATAAATTAGAATTTGAATTTTTTTGAATTTTTCGAATAAATTAGAATTGGAATTTTCGAATTTTTCGAATAAATTAGAATTCGAATTTTCGAATTTTTCGAATAAATTAGAATTTGAATTTTTGAATTTTTTTCGAATAAATTAGAATTCGAATTTTTAGAATAAATTAGAATTCGAATTTTCGAATTTTTCGAATAAATTAGAATTCGAATTTTCGAATTTTTCTAATTAAGAATAATATAATTTTAGCACTAATTCAATAAATCCTTTACTTATCTATTTTCCTTTTAAGATTTACTAGAATATACTGGTAGATATGCAAATATTAAACAACACATAACAAAAAATGCATTACTTTTATTTTCTTACATTTTTATTCATCTAAGAAAACTAATACTTTAAGGTTGAACAATTTTTTATGAAAGGGAAAAAAAAATCCTTCCGACCTGTTTGTAAATGAGAGTGGTTTCCATCAGTGAGTCTTGATTAATGATTCAGTCGGCGGGACAGATGGTTCTGATTCCGAATTCTTCTACTTCATAAGCAAGAATGGAGGTAATAAATGTCGTGGGGGCTGATAATTTGAGTGATGTTCCTGTTCAAATTGACAAGCATTTTTCCCGCCAGACGCTCACCATCATAAGTGATCGATAGATTTCGAAAGAAGAAATCCTGCTGAGTATTTTGGTGAAATTCGCACCATGGATTTTTCACCCGCGTGGGTAGCCTGTCTTAAATGTTTAACCCTGGTTGATCCAAGGTGTTGTTTATTGCGCTTCGAACAGTATATATATTAGATATTCTGTCACACTAGAGGTGTGAGTTTTCGCACGTGTAGATTGTTTAGTTAGAAATATTTTGAAAAGTGTTACCACGGTCAAAATATAAGAAGAATTTACGCAATTTTTAAAAGATGTACAACAAGATTTTTAAAGAAACAATAATCCAGATAGTTTTATAATAAATTCTACCTCATGCACCAAGTTCAACAATTGAAGTTTAGGGAAATTCTGAAATGTCTTCTTCTAAATAAACTTTCAGTCAATTTATTTAAAACCTGTATAATATTTATTCTCCAGAATAGGTAATGTCTTTTGTTTGAATTACAAAGCAGAAAAATAAAAAAATAAATATACATGCAATGTTAACTTCTCTTAACATATTTATTTATAGAACAGGCAGTATTTTCATTCAGGTGTTTAAAGAAAATAATTTGAACCTTTTCTTCATTGCAACAACCCCTTGGTGGGATAAGACCATCTGGCTATTGGCAGATTTCGAGACAGGAAAAGTTATTTTACTAGGTAGGGCTGTCAGCTCTACGTCCAACACCGTACAGTTAACATTGTATAGTTTAAGGTGGATTCCGAACCACTGCCATGGCACAACCGGGACTTGAGCCAGAAGCCTGTGGCATCGAGCGCTGCAGCGCTAGCCACTTAGCCATCAGACCCTAATTTTAATTTACGTAACTGGAAATCTCTATAAATTAAATAATTGGTTAATAACAAGGGAGCCTGCTATAGTTAATTAACGCAATTATTTATTATGCCATTGCGTAGGCCACAATTGAGTTAACATGTTTAATAACAGATTTTGACGTCAAATTCCCAAATCTTCAAGAAACTAAAACGTAGCACCATTTTTAAATATATAAGTAAGAATGAAATAAAAATTAAATCATCTGTGACAAATAAAAAAATAAGTGCAAAAATATAATAATAAAATCATTAATATTTTTGCACAATTATCATTAATATTTTTCATCAACTTTGATTTGCAACGAAAAATTTCATATTTTATTAACAAAGGAAATAATCTAATGTTACCTTCCAACAACAGTGATAATAATAACAGTGATTTAATAATGGTTTCCTGTCGTGATGACACGTATTTAGTAAAAGGCTTTTATAATTGAGTATTCTCATTATGTTTTATTGCACAATTATCATTAATATTTTATGTATATCACATACCTAGTGATTTTGAATGTACATAGCATATAGCGTATGAGTGTGAAAGCTTCCACCTCCCCATGGAATGCTGGGCGATGGAAAATCAAAGAAGGGCGATTTCTTGTCGACGTTATCTTGTGACCACATAATTTGCGATAATTTGTTTTTCTCCGAAAATGAGGAATGTGTAGCTCCTCCCTTTTGATGTTTTAATTAGTGGTTTTTCATACTGCGAAGTGCGAATAGTCAAAACATTGCATTACTACTTTTACTTACTTGTCAATTTTCAATTTAAATTTTCCGGGCATATGGTATTTCAATTATTTTTAGGTTGTTGGCACAGTCCTTGACATCTGTGTGAAATTTGATGTCAAAATATTCATTAGTGTTTGAGTTGCGCTTGGCTTTGTGAGACGCTAAAACCGATTCCGGCGATTTTTGAAATATCTGAATTCATTGAGCAATAAACTTGCATTCAATTTTGTTTGCGGAAACGTGTAGAATATTGCAGAAGGCATTCCTACATGGGAAAGAAATATTTATAAGCGGTATAAACAGTTCAAAGAAGACAGAGAACGCTTTGGAAACGAAGAGCCCTCTGGTCGACCATCAACCTCAACCGATGAAGCTCACTTCAAATTTGTGTCCAATCAATCCGATTTTTAGTACATCTTGATAGGAGAAGAGTTCCTGTGATAACAAAAAGCTGGTTGCCCACAAGGTTGACCGCAATATTTACGAGAAGGATGTAAAAACTGTGTTTTTCCTGATGCCTCTTGAACAAAAGAAATCAATCTCTGACCTCTTAAAAGGTTCACTGCGAATGAATTGAGATGTTTGTGTGGGAGGGAATGTAGTAGAATCAACCCGTGACACCTCTTCCATTTCACTAGCACTTGTTCTCGATTCTTTAATTACTGACATTACTACCTTATGTCGTTACATCTTTCTCATCATGTCCATTCTTAGTTTTCTTTTTCTATTTATTTTTCTTTACCTCATTGTCCGGAAAATGCATTTGAAGATCACCCTAGGATGGTAATTGGTTTTAGTTAATGTTATCACCTAATAAATACCACGAGGTGCCGGTGTCTCGTTATTTTGGATGAAAATCAACTTTTTGCAATCTATAGCCATAAGATAGCAACAATAGGAAACTGCCCTCCGAGGAAGAATTTTCACATACATACACCATATTATATATACATACAAAACTCTTATAAACATTAAGTATGTAAAATATTATATTAAAAATAAATGTACACTGAAACATAATAAGAAAAAGAGGTTATAAAATACTTTTTAAATACATGCCGACAACATTCTTACAAAGTAAAGCTATTGTTTAAATTTTCAACTTGTTTAAAAAGAACTAAGAAATTGTATTCATATGTTCATCATGTGTATATAGCATATACTTTTTAGATGAACAAGATGGTATGTACCAAAGTATGTATTTTAATTATATTTTTAAACACAAAATTCAAAATATACAAAGATGACAAAACAAATATCAAAATTTACAATTTTTCCCGACTTTGAATGGATGTCGAGGCTGCAATTTCCAAATTTCCAATAATTTTCTGTAAATTATGAAGGAAGTATTTTTTGTACTATTTTGAAGTATATAATAATTCTGAATTTAGAAGTAATTTTGAACTATACGTTCGAATTATACTTATCAATTAAAAAAATATATATATAATAAAGAAATATCTACAGATACATATTTACATAATATTATACATTTCATTACATTATATTTTGCGACTGCAATCCAATCAATATATTTTCAACCGCTAATCAGTAAAACACATAAATGTAACCCGTAAAAATAACACCCGATCTGATGTGACTGCAGAGCGTTGGAGTATGGCTGACAACTCTAAACGTAAATAAAACATCTCTTGTTTCGAAATCTGCCAGTAGGCATGAGTAACATGAGCTGTTGTGCCAACGAAGAAGAAGTAAGAAATGGATTCTTAAAAAATAAATGCATTTATTGTATCTTTATTTAAAGTTTCATATTTCACAGGCTTCTAACTACAATTTTCAAGAACTGAAAAGGTGCAAACATTAATGATGACTGTTTATTAACTAACATTCTTTAACAAAAAAAAAAAAAAAAAAAAAGCTTTTTAAGTATAAATTGGCGGTAACAAAATAAATTTCTTTTTTTTTTTTTCTCTTCTATTTTCAAGATAAAAAACCTTTATTTTTATGCATTCTAAAAACGCTAATTTACATCGTATTTTAAAAATCCACACGTGCGGAAAACTGTCCGGTGGACATAAATTACGACGCTATTTTCATCACGTACGGTTATTTAATTAAAAACCAGAAAAGGAAAAGTTGTAAACTCAAACAATTCCCACCCAAACCTCTTTGTTTAGAAGGCCGAGTAAAAAAAAAAAAAAAAAAAAAAAAGCGCCTGCCTCCCATTTTAACCTCGAGATTTCCAGACAAAAGGAATGAAAAACTTGAAGAAAATCGCGTGATGTCAGAATATTAGTTCTGAAAAACACAAAGAAATCCACCCCCCTCCTCCTCCACCCACTACTTTAATCTTTTTTTCCATTGTTATTATGATTCCATTGAGAAGTGGAAAGTGGAATTGTATTGCTTTCAAAATGGCGATTTGTTTCAATGGCTCGAGACTAGAGGAGAGGGCATTGTGGAATCTTTGAGAATGGGACGATGAAGTTCAGGAAGATTGTACAATGGGGGAGGGAGATCTACAATTTGTAGAATGAATTGGAAACTTAACACTTTGGCATTGAAAAAGCTATTTTTGAAATTATTTTCTAAATTTGTAAAAGTATGATTCAAGGCATCAAAAAATAATTTACGCTTATATAAAAGATTGTTGGTTTGTTTTGGTTTGTTATTCTATGGTTATTTTGAGGTCACTTTGGGAAAATTAAACCGGGACCTACAGTTTAACAAGGATTCCGAACCACTTCCAAGCATCCATACCACCTCCAGGATTCGAACCTGAAGCCTCTGATACCAAAAGCCAGAGTGCTTGCCAATTGGGCCATCAAGCTGCTAAAAGATTTTTCGGGTTTGATGACCGAGTGATTGAGCTCTGGCGCTTGGTGCCACAGGTTTCGGATTCGACTACCGGCGGTGCGATGGATGGTTATAATGGTTCGGAATCCACTTTAAAAGGTAAGTACCGTAAACCCACTTTTAACCGTAGTCACATGACTAAAGAGAGTTGAGCGCAGGGCGTTGACAACCCTATCCTAAAAAGATAAACCTCTCCTGTTTCGAAATCTGTAAGTAGACAGACGACTTTGGCCCACATGAGGCTGTTGCGCCATGATGATGATGACTGCATATTAATTAGATTCTTTAAAAAACAGGCTTTTTAAGTATAGTTTTGACAGCAACAAAAAAAAAATCTTTCTATATTCACGACCAAATAAAACTTTGTATTGTTATGCATATCTAGTGTTACTGAAACCATTCCAAAAACGTCAATTTAACAACTCGAATATTAAAAATCCACTCTTGCGGAAACTGTCCGGCGGACGCAAATTACGACGCTATTTTCATCACGTACGGTTATTTAATTAAAACACGGAAAAGGAAAAAGTTGTAAACTCAAACACTTCCCGCCGAAACCGCTTTATTTAGAAAGCTGCGTTAAAAAAAGTAAGTGACTGCCTTCCATTTTAACCGTGAGATTTCCAGACAACAGGAATAAAAACTTGAAGAAAATCGCGTGATGTCAAAATATTTGTTCTGAAAACAGAAAGAAATCCAACCCCCTCCACCCTACTTCCACACACTGCTTTAATCTTTTCTTCCATTGTTATTATTATTCCACTGAAGAGTGGAAAGTGGAATTGTATTGCTCTCAAAATGGCGATTTGTTTCAATTGCTCAAAACAGAGAAGAGAGGGCATTATGGAATCTTTGAGAATGGCACAATGAAGTGGGGAAGATTGTACAATGGGGTGTGATTGTTATAATTTGTAGATTCAAGTGGAACCTTAACTCTTTGGTAATGGAATACTGAGTTGAAAAATTATCTTTGTGATTATTTTCTAAATTGGGAAGAGTATGATTCAAGCCTTAAAAATAATTTAAGGTTATATAAAGGATTATTGGGGCCTAATGATCGAGTGACTGACTCTTGGTCCCACAGGTTTTGAGTTCGAGTTCCGGCAGTGCCATGGACGTTTGTATTGATTCGAATCCACTTTTAAACTGTAGGTCCCTGTCTAATATGACTATTGGGCTTAGGGTTTACAACCCTATTCTATAAAAAGTAAACATTTCTTGTCTCGAGACAGACGGTGTTGGTCCACTATGAGCTGCTGTGCTGATGAAGAAGGAGAAAGCTAATATAATTATTCTAAATACCAGAGGTACTTTTTATTTTTGCTATTTAAAACTCAATTAATATAACTACTGTAAATTGACTGGGACATGATGTCCGAGTAAATGACCATTGTTGCCACAGGTTTCTGGTTCGAGTCTTGGCGGTGCCGTGGATGTTTGTACTAGTTCTGAATCTACTTTAAACCGTAGGTCCCTGGTCTAATATGACTGTAGAGCGTTGGGCGTAGGAGTTTCGACATTACCCCTTAAAAATGTCAACGTTACGGATCCAAGCCAGACATCTACTTGAGGGTGCTCCATAACAACAGAAGCTGCTCCCTTTCCCTTCAACCATGAATCCATACGGGGTCGTGGTCTTAGACTAGATGTCTACCAAGTGAGATAAGATACAATATTATTAACTAGCGTTCTTTAAAAAACATTCTTTTTAAGTATAAATTTGACAGTAACAAGACAAAGAGATTTTCTATTTTCAAGATCAAATAAAAACTCTTATTGTTATGCATATCTGGTGTTACTGAAACCATTATGTAAACGTCAATTTACATCGTATTTTAACAATCCACTCGTGCAGAAACTGTCCGGTGGACGTAAATGACGACGCTATTTTCTTCGCATACGGTTATTTAATTAAAACGCGGAAAAGGAAAAAGTTGCAAACTCAAACAATTCCCGCCGAAACCTCTTTATTTAGAACTCCGAGTAAAAAAAAAAGGAGTGAGTGCCTCCCGTTTTAACCGTGAGAATTCCAGACAAAAGGAATAAAAACTTGAAGAAAATCGCATGATGTCAGAATATTAGTCCGAAAACGGAAAGAAATCCACCCCACCCACCACCCTACTTCCGACCACTACTTTAATCTTTTCTTCCCTTGTTATTATTATTCCACTGAGGAGTGGAAAGTGGAATTGTATTGCTTTCAAAATGGCGATTTGTTTCAATGGTCCGAGACAGAGGAGAGAGAGCATTATGGAATCTTTGAGAATGGCACAATGAAGTTGAGGAAGATTGTACAATGGGAGTGATTGTTACAATTTGAAAATAAATTGGAAGTTTAACTCTTTGGTAATGAATACTGAATGGAAAAGTTATTTTTGGGATTATTTTCTCAATTTGGAAAAAGTATGATTTAAGGCATCAAAAATGATTGAAGCTATATAAAAGATTGTTGGTGTGGCTTGTCGCTCTGCGGTCATTTTGTGAACATTTTAGGTTAATTAGACCGGGATTCACAGTTTAATCTGGATTCCGAACCACTCAAAAACATACATGCCACCTCCAGGATTCGAACCTGAAGCCTGTGGTACCAAAGGCCAGAGCGCTAGCCAATTGGTCATCAGGCTGCTAAAAGATTGTTGGGGCTTAATGGGCGTGTGAATAGTGTTCTGAGCCACATGTTTTGGTGTCGAGTCCCAACAGTCCTATGGAATAAACTTTAAGCAGTAGTTTCCTGTCTAATATGGCTGTAGAGCCTTGGGCATAGGGCGAATAATCTTACCCCTTATAAAGAAAATATGCCATTCGGAATCTTCCAGTAGGCAGACGGCTTTGGCCGACCATGGGGCTGATGTTCCAATGAAGAAGAAGAAAGGGTTGTTTATTCAATCAAATAACGTTCTTTATAAATGTAAGCTTTTCGTTATTTGTCATGGGGGTCTGAATGGCTAAATATCTAGAGCTCCGTGCCACTAGTTTCGGGTTCTAGTCCTGCGGTGCCATAAATGTTTGTAGTGGCTCGAATCCATTTTAAACCGTAGGTCGCGGAAAAAAAAAAAGAAATGAGTGCCTCCCATTTTAACCGTGAGATTTCGAGACAAAAGGAATAAAAACTTGAAGAAAATCGCGTGATGTCAGAATATTAGCTCCGAAAACAGAAAGAAATCCAGCCCCTTCACCCCCCCTTCCCCCACCACTTTAATCTTTTCTTCCACTGTTATTATTATTCCACTGAGGAGTGGAAAGTAGAATTGTATTGCTTTCAAAATGGCGATTTGTTTCAATGGCCCGAGACCGAGGAGAGGAAGAGAGAATCTTGATCTTTAGAGAGATCTTTGAGAATGGGACAATGAAGTGCAGGAAGATTGTACAATGGGGAGTGAGGGATACAATTTGTAGAATAAATTGGAAACTTAATTCTTTGGCAATGGAATGCTGAATGGAAGAGTTATTTTTTGAGATTATTTTCTAAATTTGGGAAAAGTATGACTCAAGGGATCAAAAATAATTTAAACTTAAATAAAAGATTGATGGTTTGGTTTGGTTTACACTTTATTGTTATTTTGAGGTCACTTTTAATCACTCACTTTTATTCGTATTCATATGACTAAAGAGCGTTGGGCGTAGGACTGACAACCCTATTCCATAAAAAGAAAAACTTCTCCTGTTTCAAAATCTGCAAGTAGACAGACGGCTTCGGCCCATAAGGGGGCTGATGTGCCAATGATGATGACTGTATATTAACTAACATTCTTTAAAAAAAAAAGTAATATAAAAAAATGCTTTTTTAAAGTCAAGGCCTGCATTTTTTTCACTCTATTGCAGAATGTCCTTTATAAATAATTTTCATTCATATTTTTAAGTTTATCTGGCGTCATCTATTGGTAGATAAATGCAACTTAAATCTAAAAACTAAAATTAATTCATTAAATTTAATGAATGAATTAATATTTGAAAAAAATGTATTTACATCGATTGTCATCCACTACAAGTTTAAAAAAAATGTATTTGAATTGAGTGGACGAATAAAAAGTTTTATGAAGGATTGAAAATTTGAACAAGATATATATAGGGAGAGTGTGAGCTAATAGAAGGAATTGAAAAACATGCTCCTTAAGTATAAATTTGCCAGTAACAAAAAACGAAGAGTCTTTCAATTTACAAGATCAGATAAAAACTCTTATTGTTATGCATATCTAGTGTTACCGAAATCATTCTGAAAACGCGAATTTGCATCGTATTTTAAAAATCCATTCGTGCGGAAACTGTCCGGTGGACGTAAATGACGACGCTATTTTCATCACGTACGGTTATTTAATTAAAAACCCATAAAAGAAAAAGTTGTAAACTCAAACAATTCTCGCTAAAACCTCTTTATTTAGAAAGCAACGTAAAAAAGTAAAGTGACTGCCTTCCATTTTAACCGTGAGATTTCCAGACAAAAGGAATAAAAACTTGAAGAAAATCGTGTGATGTCAAAATATTTGTTCTGAAAACAGAAAGAAATCCGTCCCACCCTCCCCCCACCTTCCACCCACTACTTTAATCTTTTCTTCCATTGTTATTATTATTCCATTGAGGAGTGTAAAAGTGGAATTGTATTGCTTTCAAAATGGCGATTTGTTTTAATGGCTCGAGACAGAAGAGAGGGCATCATGGAATCTTTGAGAATGGGAGAATGAAGTGCAGGAAGATTGTACAATGGAGAGTGAGTGAAACAATTTGTAGAATAAATTGGGAGCTTAACTCTTGGTAATGGAATACTAAGTAGAAAAATTTATTTTTGAGATTATTTTCTAAATTTGGGAAAAGTAGGATTCAAGGCATCAAAATTATTTTAATCTTTTATAAAAAGATTGATGGTTTGGCTTGGTTTGTAGATCTACGATCAATTTGTGCACACTTTGGCTAATTAGACCAAGACCTACAGTTTAACTTGTATTCCAAACAACTCACAAACATCCATACCACAGTCGGGATTAAAAACCTCAAACCTGTCGGACCAAATGCCAGAGAGCTAGCTAATTGGCCATTAGGCCGTTAAATGATTATTAGGGCGTGATGGCCGAGTGACGACGCTTTGGTGCTTGGTGTCACACATTTTGGGAAGTCCCGTTGGTGCAATTGATGTTTATAGTTGTTCGGAATCCACTTTAAATCGTAGGTCCCTGTCTAATATGACTGTAGAGTAGACTGATAACCCTATCCCATATAAAGAAAAACGTCTCCAGTTTCGAAATCTGCAAATAGTTAGACAGCTTTGGCCCACATGGGGTGTTGCATCAATGATGATTATTATTGTAATTTAACTAAAATTCTTTAGAAAAACCATGCTTTAAAGTATAAAGTGGCAGCAACAAAACAAAGAGTGTTTCTATCTTCAAGATCAAATAAAAAACTCTTATTGTTATGCATATCTGGTGTTTCTGAGACCATTCCAAAACGCCAATTTACATCGTATTTTAAAAATTCACTCGTGCGGAAACTGTCGGTGGACGTAACTTACGACGCTATTTTCATCACGTACGGTTACTGAATTAATACCCGGAAAAGGAAAAAGTTGTAAACTCAAACACCCCGCCGAAACCTTTATTTAGAATGCTGAGTAAAAAAGAAGCGACTGCCTCCCATTTTAACCGTGAGATTTCCAGACAAAAGGAATAAAAACTTGAAGCAAATCGCGTGATGTCAGAATATTAGAAAGAACAGAAAGAAATCCACGCCCTCCACCCCCTTCCACCCTCTACTTTAATCTTTTCTTCCATTGTTATTATTATGATTCCACTGAGCAGTGGAAAGTGGAATTGTATTGCTTTCAAAATGGCGATTATTTTCAGTGTCCCGAGACAGAGGAGAGGGCATTGTGAAATCTTTTGAGAATGGGACATTGAAGTGGGAGAAAGATTGTACAATGGGGAGTGAGGAAGCAATTTGTAGAATAAATTGGAAGCTTAACTCTTTGGTAATGGAATACTGAATGGAAGAGTTATTTTTGTGATTATTTTCTAAATTTGGAAAAAAGTATGATTCAAGGCATCAAAAATAATTTAAGTTATATAAAAGATGTTGTTCTAATGCAGCTGGCAAACATTTAAACAATCATCTTGGAGGATTTAAGGCAAGCACTTCAGCGACGTTACTCGCTTAGCATTACCCAGGAGATGCGTGTAGCTTGAAGATACGCTACGAACGCGGAGTAACAATACATCCGCAACGCTCTACGATCATGTTAAACCGTAACTTATGGCTTAAAGTGGATTCTAAACCACTACAAACATCCATGACACCGCCTGGACTCGAACCCAAAACGTGTGGCACAAAGAGACAGATCGCTAGCCACTCGGCTATTCAGGCCCCCTTATATAAAAAAGATTGTTGGTTCGGTTTGGTTTCTCGCTCTATGGTCATTTTGTGCTCACTCTAGGCTAATTAGAGCATGACCTACAGTTTAACCTAGATTCCGAAACACTATCAAACACCCATGCCACCGCGAGGATTCAAACCTCAAGCCTGTCGGTCCAAATGCCAGAGAGCTAGCCAATGGGCAATTAGGCCGTTAAAAGATTGTTAGAGCGTGCTGACCGTGTGACGGCGCTTTGGTGCACGGTGTCACAGATTTCGGGTTGAAGTCCCGGCGGTGCAATAGATGTTTATAGTGGTTCGGAATCCACTTTGAACAGTAGGTCCAGGTCTGATATGATTAAAGAGCGTTGGGCGTAAGGCTGACATCCCTATCGTATAAAAAGAACAAACGTCTCCTGTTTAGAAATCTGCCAGATGGCTGGCGGCCTTGTCCCACATTGGGTTGTTGCGCCAATGATGATGGCTGCATATTAACTAACATTCTTAAAAAACCCATGCTTTTAAGAATAAATTTGATTGTAACAAAACAAAGAATCTTTTTTTTCAAGATCAGATAAAAACTAATATTCTTATGCATATCTAGTGTTACTGAAACCATTATAAAAACTCCAATTTACATCGAATTTTAAAAATCATCTCGAGCGGAAACTGTCCGGTAGACGTAAATTACGACGCTATTTTCATCACGTACGGTTATTTAATTAAAAACCCGAAAAGAAATTTCCTCTTTATTTAGAACGCCGAGTAAAAAAAGAAAAAGCGACTGCCTCCCATTTTAAGCGTGAGATTTCCAGACAAAAGGAATAAAAACTTGAAGAAAATCGAGTGATGTCAGAATATTAGTCTGAAAACAGAAAGAAATTAATCCTACCCTCCACCCTTCCACCCACTACTTTAATCTTTTCTTCCATTGTTATTATCATTCCACTGAGGAGTGGAAAGTGGAATTGTATTGCTTTCAAAATGGCGATTTGTTTCAATGGCCCGAGACAGAGGAGAGAGAGCATTGTGGAATCTTTGAGAATGGGGCGATGAAGTGCAGGAAGATTGTACAATGGGGAGTGAGTGAAGCAATTTGTAGAATGAATTGGAAGCTTAACTCTTTGGTAATGGAAAAGTTATCTTTGAGATTATTTTCTAAATTTGAAAAGTATAGTATGATTCAAGATATCAAAAATAATTTAAGATTACATAACGGATTGCAAGTCAAACAAAGGACATTATTAATAAAAGTTTCCGTTATTCGTCATGAAATTATAGGTTGATCGACATGAAATGAGTTTTTAGTATTAGCTGACATTCTACAAAATATCTATCTATTGTAGCTTTTTTTTTGTCTCACTTTGAGGAGTTTTGGCATTTCATTTTCAGGACAGAGGAATATATTGTAGCATTTCGTTCAAGCAATAAAAAATTGTAGCATTTCGTTCCCAGAAGAGAGGAATGTATATTCTTTAACAAAGTACATAATAACCATCACTAAAATTTGACAACAGATAGTATTGTGGGTAGTTATATTACATGCATTAGTGTTTTGTACTAATGAGAACAACTTGTCATTCAAATCTGATAGCAGATATTCTATATCATATATAATGAGATTCTGAAATTAGTGGATGTCTGTGCGACCTTCACAGATACAACTATCGATTGAATATGGACTATACCATGAGTTGTTCTATCGTAATTGGTGATATACCTGGAGCTGAGACCAGATCAGGCAATTAGATTAGACGTCGATTCGAGAACCTTGAAAAATCTCCGACCTTGAGTGAACTTGTTAATTAATCGTGCACTTGTGATAAAATTTTATTTTCAATCTTTATTTCTTTGTATAACAAGTTAGAGTTCATTATCTGTATCTATCTATCTACCTAACTATCTGTATATATATATATATATATACACACACATATATATATATACACCTTTTCTTGAAGCCGTTATAAGTCCATTATAGGCCGAGACTTTACACTACCAATATTAAGTTAAATAATAATGTTGCTTTTAATTTTTATTGCTTATTTTGTGCTCTGTTTATTGGTTTATATTGTTCGTATCTATATGTCGAAACTTTTAGGAAATCTTAAACAGAGAAACATGGAATCCACAAAAATTTGATAATTTTTCTGCACGAATATAAATGTGAACATTTTGCTATCCAAGAAACACAAAAACTTTGATAATGCCTTTGGGAATGATACTGCGTTTGAACAAAGACGAGGGTTTTAAATCGGGTGATATATACTTCGAAAATGAGGCTCATGGGAAAAAACCGTCCTTTGTAATGATTTTCCCAAGGTGAAGGTTAACCCTGTAATAACTGTTAGAGAATTTGCTACCGATCTTGAAGTATAATGTGAGTATGGATATATAGCAGAGCTAATTTCATAAACAGTTCCTAGATATCTTGCAGCGCTTGGACAGGTGAAAAGAATTGAAAAATCGGTTCCACAGAAATTGACAAATATGCAGAAATTGCAATGCTTGCAGATTTACAAATCAGTGAGTATTTGGTAAATAAACTGTTCCCTTTTTTGAAGCTTATCATTATTTGTGATGAAAAGTTTTTTTTTTTTTATTTCCAATGGCAAGGCAAGTACAAGAAGAATAAAAATAGTAATAATAACAAAAATAACAATGGAAAAAAATACGAAAGAATAAATGTCCAGAAAATGCACAGATGACCGAAGTCATTGCCTTAAGAGTTCTCTCGCACGCCAGTAAAGCTGTCTTCGAGTCGCCGTCAAGTACCGCACATCGTTGGAGGTGGTCTCTGTTCATTGGGTCACTTGAACCACATAGGGGCAGCCAGGATTCGAAAACATTTTAATGCGATGTAGATGTTCCGCTAGACAGTCATGGCCAGTCAGAAGTCGGAACTGGGCGACAGCATGCCGTCGCGGATTGCTGGGTATTGCTAAAAGATCTTCAGCTCTCCAACGCTTTGACTTGATCTCATCATGAATTTGTAGCTTGTGGTTTTTAATCATTATTTGTTTCATATAAAGTTTTATAGAATGGAGGGACAGTGGCGAGGATCTGGTTTGAAGTAGTTTTGAGCCTCTTTTTGCTAGACAATCTGCTTGTTCGTTCCCAAAATGCCACAGTGGCCAGGTATCCACTGAAGTACCACCCGTTTCATTTTTAAAGTCAGTTCCCGCAAATGATTTTGACACTGGGAGATTTCCTCTGATGAAGGTGGCTTGGTGGAACTAACAGCCTGAATTGCGGCTTGTGAATCAGACAAAATAACCGCTCTGTTGAATCTATCCTGGAAAATTAGTAAATACTTCAAAGCAATTCGGATAGCCACCACTTCTCCATCAAAAGATGTTCGATATTTCCCAGCTGAAGCGTAGAAGGAGAACAAGTTCGAAAAGACTCCTGAACCTGCACTAATGAGTTGTGATTAAAAGTAGATATTGATAATCAGAAACAATCAGCAAATTTACTAAATGCAGATGAAAAGCCTAAAGACACACATGAAGACTAAGTTTCCATCAAAAGAAGACAATATTGACGTTTTGGTAGAATCAGATGACAATTATCCATTGCAGCTTCCGAGTAATAGTTTAAACAATTAATCTACAGTATTACTGCCAACAAATTGATATTGTGCATCAGAAGTTGTTGTTAGCAGAAGTGTTGGTGAATATACGTTACTTTTTTCATGATAATGTATGACTTCGCGCTCAAAAGGTGAACGAGTTGAAATTTAAAATGCCTCAACCACCATATTCACCACACTTGTCTCCCGACAAAAGACATCTACTTTAAGTATTTGAATTGTTTTTAATGAATAAACGCTTTGTCATTCACGAAGCTGTCAAAGCAAACTTTACTGAATGCATGGTGAATGAAAGGTATTCTTTGATATTGCCGTATAGATGCTTTGTAATCAATGGCAGAAGTGCATTAATGCATTTTGAGCACATTTTGATTAAATATGTTCAAATAATTTTTGTTTGTAACCTTTTAAAAGCTGTTACTTTCATGTGGAATGGCTCAATATATACAATGCTATTTCAAAATGTGATTCCTTTTGTTTTGAATAGCAATATTTGAACTATGTAATGATGAAAGATGTAAGTAAAAGATTTAATATTACATATTACGACTTAAAAATCGGAAGGCGCCAACTACTGCAGAATTATTACAATGTAATTGATCTTGTATCTCAGATAAAGTTGGATTTCGATTTTAGAGGCCATTTGTATGAATTCAAAATGAAGAAAAATAAAGCGATTCTTATAAGATTAATGTTATGCAAAATCTTCCTGATAGACATTATTCTTTAAATGAGTAACAGTGACACAGTAAAGCTTGCAATTTGATAAATTATGGGCACTTCAATAATGAAAAAGCAAATAACTTTATAAGGAAATTATAAAAATGCACAATTGTGTACGTTTTTTAAAGTAGTACATCATCTAACTACTTCTTATCATCGAGACAGTTACAAAAATAAGAACATTGCAGATGCCATATTGATTAAAAGGTACATGTTAAAACATCCTGTTTGAAGAAGAAGTTCCAGAAGATCAAAGACTGAGGAGGAAAAAACTTCTTCCAATTTGGTTTCTGCCGAAAATGCTAGAAGTTCTCGAGTAACTAAAAACTTCTCTCTCCTCGCACTTTGATGCTGATAGTTTGCCTGGATCGATCCAAGAAACCGAACTCCTCGGATGGCACGAGAACTCTTAACAAACATCCCATTAACTTGATAAGAGGTGACAATTGGAAAAACTCTCTCTGCACTTTTTTTTTTTTTGAACCTCAGCCAATTTAGGTGCTTACAAGAAACACGATTAGTTCTCGAATTGCGTTATTTCAAGACAGATTCGTCGATTAACTACTTTGTTTCTCTGAAGCAAATTGCTAACTCTTGGTTGTGTAGGTGCGTTGTATTTATAGAGTGCAAATATAATGCTATCTTTTTCTTTGTTTCACTAACTTGAATGGGACATAAATAATTTTTATTTATTTGTTATTTATCAAAAAAATTAGGTAACAGAACGAATATCAAAGAGAAAGAAAGAAATCTTTTTAAGCGAAATAAAATAAATGAAAGAATATAAGTAGCAAGAAATGGTAGTGCACTTTTAAGAATATTTTGTAATGCTTTAATATGTATTTTAGATATTCTTTCAAAGGAATTATACCTTAACTAAAACAGAAATAGATTCTTGAAAAATTACCTCTATTTATGGTATCTTTCATATTTAAAGTTTCAGATTTCTCAGGCTTCTAGCTGCATTTTGTGAGAACTTGAAAGTTGCAAATATTTCAGTCTTTTTAAAATTTTTTACATTTTTTACTAAATAATGGTTAATATATCTTTAACAAAACTATAGAAATACACGGATGGCACGAATATTATAAAATCAAGTTACTACATTACAATCATACTTTTATTAGAATAATTAGAATATGATTTTTGAATACGAAATAGAAAATATTTAAATATTTTTCATGAAATTCTAATATTAAACTGTTTATCGGATATTTTTTTTTTTCAAGTAGAGTTTTGTGGCAGAACAATGTTTTATTAAAATCCAAAAATATGGATTTTTAGAATTATGATCAATAAGTTTGTATTTTTGTTTTATTTGTTATTATTACCCATAAAATATGTGGGTATTGTTTTGGAGAGAGTGGGTCAGCGATGACCTAACCACTTTGAATATTTCTTATTGGTTTTATTTACTTGATTTTTAATTTTTTCACAAACTATTTTTTATGGGTTTATTTAAATTTTTTTCGCGTGCATTTTTTACAAAATTATTTGGAATTCTATAGTTTTTTTTCTTTATAAATTTCTTTCGTGTTTTTTATAAAACCGCTTTGAATTCTATAGTTTTTAATTTTTTTTTTTAATCTGTTTTTTTCTACAGTATTGAACAAAAACTGATGAACATAATTTATTGCCTGAGTATGATTTATTGACAATTTTTTTTTTTTTTATTGTTTCTTTAATATTGGTGTTATGCGTTTTGTTCTTATATTAAATTACAAATTTTATGGGTAATCTATATACGGCGCAACCGATTAAATTATATTTTTATTATTATAATCAGAATCGTGTGATGCACTTACGAAGATTTCGATATCATTTTTATTATACATCGCTTTTATTACCCTTAAAAATATACATGATTTTACATTTAGAAAAAAAAATAATTGAAAGCAAATGTAAACGGTACTGAAGTAAAATTCAAATGCAAATAATAATAATGCCTAATGAAAAATTAAAGACATTAAGCTCAATGTCTGTAAAATAACAGGAAATTGTGATTGAAATTGTGTGAATGACTGTTGCCACACATACGGTATCGTAAGTGATTATGTGTTGTAACAGGGACCAAACCCGACTCTTGATCCGTGGTAATTTGCACGGCTATCGCGAATAGAATTTTCCATACGACACGTAAATGGAGGGCAGTAACACTAAAAGTCTATCGGGAAAGCAATACAAATGTATAAAATGCTGAAAAATATCAATGTCCGGGCTATTATATGTCTGTGGACTATTTGACTATTTGTGGCGTACACTAGTGAAAAAAACCGAGAACCACTGATGTTTATTAAAATAGTAAACTAAAATATTCGTTTTAGTCTGGAAATAAAAAGGTTTCTTACGAGTTAACTCATGATGTTTTAGAAAGATAAAAATATTATATAAGAGCATATTTGGGATAATTCATTAAAAGGTAATTTTATATTGATGCAAATAGCAATATAAGCATTATTGGTCTACAGATATTAATTGACAAAGAAGATTAGCAGATTATTTTTCAGAAAATCTGTTTGAAAGAAGTTTTAGACCCTGAAAGCAATAATTTATATTGAATTTCGTCTTTATTCATTAACATTAACTATTGATTTTATGTATGACTGTTACAATTCTCATCGAATACAAGACAATCGTAAATGAGGTTTGAAAGTTTAAAAGTCAGCTTGATTCTGAGAAATTAATTAAAACAATTTTTAGTTTAATATTTTTTTTTTCCAATTTTCAATTAGCTTGAATTGAATCATCCAAATAATATTTCGAAAGATGATTCAGGCACACGTTCAGACGATTCACTTTAAGAAATAAAAGAAAGAAAATATATAAGCAAATATTTCTCACCAATCAGATACTAACTTATTATTAATTTAAATAATTCACAATAGCAATTATCTTGATTAAATTAGCAAAGTGTTCTACCTCATTACTTTTTATTAATTTTACATTTATACTTTGTGAATAATTTTTTCCCAAGGAGTAGTTTTTTTTATAGGATCGCTTATCCACTTGTGACCCATTGGTACAACATGCTAGCTAATTTTAGTAGAAGACGAGAGTTGGGCTCCTGATGATTACTTGTTCTGAAATCACAATTAGAAAATGACAACCGGAACATTTGGCATTGATTAAATGACAATTGCGACTAGCCGAACTAATTTAATGACAATTGGGAATTGCGACTAGCCGAACTAATTTAATGACAATTGGGGAAGTTGCGACTAGCGGTATTAATTTAATGGCAATTGGGGAAGTTGTGACTAGTGGTACTGATTTAAAAGGCAATTGGGCAATTGACTAGTGGTAATTAAAGGTAACTTCAGTGGTAATTATAACTAATTAAACTGGCAATTATAACTATTGTTTCTGATTTAATGGCAATTGTGACGCAGTGGCACTGACAATCTGGCTATTTAGTTGGAGTTTTCTGAGTTTCTTCTATACGATTGAAAAAAAAAGAGGTTGTCTCAGAATGTCTTTTCAGAACAATTATCTTTCAGTCTCAGAAAATGTTGAATCCATTAAAGAGATGCCACTTATTATAAAGGCATTAGAAATATATTCAGCATTATGGGGTATGTAAATGGGTAATACAATTGACGTTAATTCATCTTGTTTAAAAACAATGAAATTTTAAATTACAATAAAAATAATGATAACCAAAAAAATCACACATAACTATGCATGGTATTTAAAAATTATTATGCACAAAAACAAATGATCATTTTTATGTGGAATATTACTGTTATACAGTCACGTGAGATTATTTTCGATATGGTATGCACTTAAGAACAATATGAAAATAAATATTTAGATAAGTCACGAATAGGAGATGCAATATTTTTATTTTAAATAATTTAAAAATGGTTATCATTTAGAAGTAAAAAGTTTTACATATTAACCAAAAATCTTCAATGTATTAAATGGTTATAGAAAAAAAAAAAAGAAAAGAAAGAAATATACTGGTAATCATCTAAAAGCTTCTACGGAATTTTCATTTTTCTTTTAGGCTATCTTATGTGCTAAGAAAACTTCCTACATAAAAATGTTTATTCACGGAATTTTATATTCAAAGAATTCTCTCATACTGTAAGATGTCTTAAGAATTCGTCTTACTCAATTTCCGTCTATAGTATCCTATGTCGTAAGATTCTATTATAGAATTTTCATTCTTAGGATCTTATTTCCAACAGAATAAATCTCATATAAATATTCTGCTAAAAATTATTAACCTCAAATTATTTTAAAATAATCATGACTGGTTTTATATTACTATTTGAGGGATAAATAAAATTATCCTTACAAAAAAAAAAAATAATAAGTGGAGGAAAAAAAAAAAAAAAAAAAAAAATATTACGAGGAAAAAGATAGGATTCACATTTTCCCTATTAGAAAATAATTTTATACCTACGAGTCCTCCAACCCCAACAACAAGTTATCAACTTTCCCATCATTCATGAGTAAACTACTCATGGGGTGTCTGTCCCTCGCTGCCGGACATTAAGGATTAGTCACAACTCAGCAACATGATCCTTAATATAAACTATATTCGTTATCTCATATTCATTCTTATTACTCTATTATTCTGATATTATTCTAATATTGAGTGCTGTTAAATAGACAAAAAAATTTTAACATATTTTTTGAGGCTTACAATATGCATAATAATTCTAATTATCAATGGCAGTTATTAAATTGGTTTTGTTATATATTCAAAGATAAGTGCATAATAAATAATAAATTATACAAAATAAACTGATGGCATAATTTGAATCTGAACTTTCTATTTCCTTCCAATTTCATTTATAATTTCACAGGAAACATATTGCAGAAGTATCTCAAAAGCAGATTATCATCTCATCGCCTCACTAAAATAATAAAATTATGAGTTATTTTATTTTAGTGAGTTATTTTTTACATTAAGTAGCTCTATGCAAAAATAAAACAATTCCTAGGAATGGAAACTTCATTACCAGGAACAATTCATGTGTCGAAGTCCTTGGAAGTTTTTAAATGTTTCACTAATGTATTTTTTAGCAGTTAAAGGACCATTAATCACGCTAAGTCTACCATGCATTTTCCAGTCATAAAGCCCTAGATTATGCTTTCTAGATGATTCTTCGTAGTAATCTTTACTGGAGACTAGAAGCATACTTTCTGAATTATTCTCCTTCATGCACTTTATTTCATCTTTCCCAACAAAAATACTTAATTTTCAGCAGTTTATTCGAATTTGTTGTGTTGCCATCCAGTTGAGTTAAAGAAGTTTGTTAAGTCTTTTTTTTACAAGTTGCCAAAACTAGTTAATTGAGTACAAAATGTGAAATTAGAATTTTGATTTTAAACTGAGAATCTAAAAACTGCATGTTGTTACATTAATTATATTATCTTGTAAATAAAACATTGTTTTTTAACTGATAACGTTTTTAGTGTGCATTTTTAAGATAATTTATTTTTCTTTTTGATATTTTAGTCTGTAACAGAAAAACAATTATTTGTTTTTGATAGCAAAAAATTTTATATAAAAAGGTTGCATGTCATTGGGCATGTACTATATAGACATCCTGTTTACAAAAGATTTAGCATATTCAAAGAAGTTACAATATAAAGTTAAGCAAAAACTTAAGAACTGTTCATTGAAAATATACTACTGTGTCCAAAAAGTAAGACCAATTTTCAATTTAAAATTCTCGAGACTTATGGAATTTCAATTTTCTTTTCTTTCTTAGATTGCTGACACTGTCCTTGATATCTATGTGAAATTTAACATCAAAATATTCACTAGTGTTTGAGTTACGCTTGGCTTTGTGAGACGCAAAAACTGATTCCGGTGATCATCATTTTGACATTTATATAAATATTTATACTATATCTTATTAGTTTTCTGGAATTGCAATTGTATTTTATTCCCCCACAGAGCATAAATACATGTTCACATAAATTCCCCATAAATTTTATACTTTAAATTTAGTATTAAATACACCTGTCTAAAGAGAGTTGTTTATATTAGCATTCGTATATAAATATTAAGTTATGTATTAATAAGTATTAAAGAATCTTCCTCTTAAAATATATTGTAAGAGTTGAAAATTCTATAGTCATCTATAATTCATCTAGATAAACGACGACGCTTCGCAGCAGGTTTAGTATCGGAATATTGCGATATACAATTATCTCCCCCTCATTCTTGTCACGGGAAGCATTAACCTGCCAATGAATTGTCTCATCGCAAGAAAGCGTAAAGCACAGATAATCCTTGGGAGATTAAGTTTGTCACGGGACAGAATGGTGGAAATAACTGATAAGATTGGAATTTCGATCGATTCAGTAGCACTTTTAATCGATTTTCGTTAATAGTTACTCACGTGTAAAAATATGTTGCTGATAATAAAATGTCGATCATGACCAAAACCTGAAAAAATTATTTGTAATTTCAATAATATCTCTAAACTATAAAGTTTATAAACAAGTACTAGAAAATTTATTGCAGCATATAAATATTTTATTTCGCATTGGAAACAGAAATGGTTAACATGGTGTAATCAATGTCTGGGATTCTGAATATCTTTTATAGTCCAAAGGATTTTGGAAAATTGGAAATATTTCTCTGCTAACTTTGTCTTAACGCAGTTGTTAATTGGACATGATAACTTTAAATGTTTTCACCGATTCACGTTTGAGTTCAACAGCCTCTGTATTAGTGAACAAGTTGAACATGATCTTGAACATCTGCTCTTGCACTATAGGAAAGTTTAATTGCAAAAAGATTTGTTAAAATGAGTTTTAAAAAAAACGATATATTTCGTGGCCTCCTTTTGACGTTGTCAAGTGCAGTGAAACATTTGGTCCATTCAGTGATTTTAGTTATGTCCGTATTTGTTTAAAGACATAACCATGTGACTAAGACGTTGAACATTTGTTTAAAGTCATGAATTTTGTTATATTTGTAATTGTTAAAGCTATTTTGCTGTGCAAGATTTTTATGCGCTTATACCCTGCGCATACAGAGAGTGGACCAGAAGTGATAATTTTGAGTTTAAAATTAAAATTAATGAAAAAAACAATTTACATTAAAGGAAACAACTATTTACATTAAAGGAAAAAAAAATATGAGGATTTGCAAAAAAAAGCTTTATTTGTAATGTAACAGTCTCATTGTATGGAGCATATTGAGAGGTAAAAAGAAAATAAACTGTTCACATTACTTAATCTAGTTATAATATTAGTTAATAGACACGGATATCTTAATGGATAACACGTTGAATTCTGAACTAGAAGAACCCTCTTCGAGACCTGATTCGTGAACCCGAACCAGATACATGTCCGAAATTTGTTGACATAGACTATAATATACTTCCTCTCTGGGTCAGAGTCTGTAGGCCAACTAATACACAGGGTTGTGCTAAATATGTTGCTTCTCGGAATGAGAGACTGTAAACTAAACGTTTCCCAACAGAAGCGCGTAGGTGCACTGTACTTATTTTCAGGTGAGAGTCTTGAGGCCTTCTGACCATTTCTGCCGAACGCCACAGAGGTCGTACTTACCGCTGAGTAGCATGGTTACAAAATATATTTAATTGAAAAAATGGATAAAAATTTGTAATATAAAATAGTAACAAAATGCTTGTTAATGAATTTTGTTACTATTTTTAATTACATATTTTACATTAAAAGATATAAAGATTATATTACATAAAAGATATAAAGATTATATAATTATAATTTTTTAAAAAAACATATTGAAATGAAAAAAAATTAATTTAAATATTAACATTAAAATTAAAATTTTAATGTTTAAATTATAAAATACATTATTAAATTAAAATTTGAATTAAATATCATTAAACTTCAATAAAATTTTAAATTAAATAATATTATTAAATTTTATTTAATGAAATTTTAAATTGTTATAGAAATATTCTTAAAATTTTTAAAAACATTAAAATTTAAATTATTAATTAAAATTAACGTTAACTTTAAAATTAAAATTAAACATTAAAATTTTATTATAAAAACAAAAATTTTATTATAAAAACATTAAAAATTTTATTATAAAAACACTAAAAAAAAATTTTTTTTTGTTATTATCATAAAGAAGGATGCGTTATATCATTCAAGCATTAGCTCTAAAAAAAAATTTATAACAATCATACCTACTTCAGAAGAAAATATAAATTTATTGAAACAATCGAATACTACATTACAACGCTTAAAGAAGTTGTTAAACGTGTTAACGTGTTTTTCATCATCTTTTAACAATCAATGGCTAATTTCATTTCTAGTTATATTTCACAACTCAGATTTAAAAAGAGCAACACATTAATTCCTATTTAACGATTCTCTAAGCGGTATTTTTACCACGGAAAAACGATTAGAAAGATTTATTGAAAATCTCTTAAAAATCGCGTGAGGTGTCGCCATATTTATTCTTTCTCGTAGAATATTTGGAACACTTTTTTTTTTCCAAGTTTCCCGTTCATTTTCTAGTCTATCGAGAATTGTTGTTCGGCCATTCAAACGGCTGAAATATTGCAAGCCAAAATTACCTATACGGATATTTTTTTACACCTCAGTAGTTACATGCGTTATAAAAAAAATATCGATAACAAAAAAAAGGAATATTCTTTCCCTTGATTTGATTTATTATTCTTTTTTTGCGATTCATACTAAGGAGGGGTTGAAAGAAGTTTTATTCTTCTGTAAAAAGAATAATTTATTTTTTGTTTTTATCTAATAATGAAATAAAAATGTAATATAACTACACCGTTTAATTAGTTCGTATCTAATATGTACAAAAATTATGTAAAATAATGGATAAATAATTATAGTTAAATTGCTATAATAAATGATAGTTTCAATTCAACGAATATTCAAAAACTGCAATCCAACTTTAATTAAACACTAATTTGACTTAGAATTAAATTTATTGATATAAGAATTTAAATTTAAAAAATAGAAAGATTTAAAGTACATTTTTTAATAGATTTAGTAAAATCGAATAATAAATTTAGAACTAGATAGTAAAATACAAGAATAGATTTTTTATCCTATATGAATCTGTAATTTCAGTTACAAGTGATTTGATGAACAGAGCTTTGTATTAAAAGAGCTTGATTTGAAATATTAAAAGTGATGTTGAACCGAGAGTTTTCATGTATGTTCTGGAAATTAGCACGGTAAATCTGTAGGCAAGGAATACTTTTATTGTGGTTTAATAGGTATGTAGAAAATGTGAATGCACAGGTACTAGAGGGGATGTGTTAAATTTTTTTGATTATATATATATATATATATATATAATCTGTCATGCCCATTACTTACCATATACATCTAATACTGTTGTTTCTTAACCCACTTGGTCGATAGCAACATCTAAACCAAGTCCATTAACCGTTGTCTTAAATTGCTAGTCATGATAAAATGTAAAAATTACAGCTTCTTTTTGTCCTTGATTTTGCGGCACAAAGACATGGGGTACCCAATGGGAGAAGTCTGACTTTACCCCCAGTTATATCACTGGCGCGGGTACCCATTTTTAGTAGACTTTTACGACATGCATGGGCTACAGTGGGGTTATTCTAAGCTGAATCCACACGGAACACACATATTACTTACCTCATGCATCTCTCTCTTATACATAACACTTATTCCACTCTCATATATAACCTCCCATATCTCACTCTATTACATAATACTAATCTTTATATCAAGCAAATAACTTATCTCTCCCCCGTCTCTTATACATATTACTTATATCATAAATATATTTCTTTCTCTTATATTTATTATTTATATCATACTAGTACAACACTTTCTCTTTCTCTCATATATCGTAATGAAAAATGAAAATTAGCTTAGAGGAATTATATGTAGGCAAAACTATTTATCTATGTAACATATTTAATTGATTAAAGTTTCAATGTCACAGGTTAAAGAATGTACAAGAATAGCCATTTGAAATGTGAAATGGCTTCTCTTGACATGCTAATGTGAATGCATTGGGTCGTACAGGTGTCATATGCTATTTTGTGGAATGGAGTTCCATATCTATTGCTCTTAGTCAATCAAATCTACAACAATTCGCGCTGGTTATGAATGACGTTGGAAACATAAAAAAAGCAGAAAGCATTTTGTGTATGGGCCATATTTATTGATATGACTTGTATCTATTGGACTGTATCGACGCCTCTTCTGAGAAGCTTCTATCGAATCACATAATTCTTTCCTCAATCTAAAAATTTAAACTATGTCATTTTACACCTAAATTGAAGCTAATAAAATTCTACTTGTTGGTATCTTTAATTACTGGTTTTGAATTTATTTCTAACCTATCCGTTTGCAAAACAATGATTATTTTTTCTTTTGGTATACTGTTTTATTTCTTAAAAGTACGGCACATTTTTTCAAGCATTCATCGTAGGCTATTTTTATAAAAGCATGGAATATTTTTCAACTAGGCCTTTTTTTTTTTTTTTTATAAAGCGAGTAATATATGAATGCCAGAACTCTTTGTTGTTATAGTTAATTCAATTATGATATTTTTAAACTTTTGAATGATCTTTTGCCAAATGGAACTCTAATGGCTTTTCTTTATGATTATAGTTACAGAAATTTTGTTAGATATTGATATTTACGAGTCTAAGAATAGAAAAAGCAACAACAAAACACAGGGTAAATAAATTTTATTCTAAAATACATTTTGCAAATGATTCTAATGTTGTTCTCGGCAAACATCCAACAGTGCAATTCCTTCTGAACAAAATTTCTTTTCTTCTGCTATTAATCATTACATTATGGATTTTTCTAACGAATGGTTGCTTAAATTGACAAATATTTATTCAATAGTTTATGAAAAATTATTATCAGTAAGTAACCAGTTAAAAAGATTTAACAAAAGAGAACGATACTTAATTTAGTTATTCATTTTTGCTGTAGTCAATAAAAGCGATAAGGCTTTAGATTACTACTTTTTATACAATGACTGAATGTTTTTTTTTTTTTTCATGGCATTACCACAATTTGTAGCAGTATTCACAGGGTATATATTTTCAAGGTCGCCCTCATTTTCAGGGTAATTTCAAAATCACATTCATTTTTAGGGTAAATGCCTACCATACGATGCTTGTAAATCATATGGTGGGATTGTAAGATCTACAGCCTTTTCAATATCGGGTTATAAAGCAAAAATAAAAATATAAAAACAGGAAAAAAAATTGTCATGCCATTACCACATTTTGCCAAATGGGTATATATTTTCAGAATAAATGCCCTGTCACAGTCATTTTCAGGATAAATGCCTTCCATACCATGTTTACTAATCTCGTATAGAGGGATTTTAAGTTCTACAACTTTTTAATATTTGGTTACGAAGCAAAAACAAAAACATAAAAATTATATCTTCAAATTAGGGTATATATTTTTAGGGTCACCCTCATTTTCAGGGTAATTTCAAAATCACATTCATTTTTAGGGTAAATGCCTACCATACGATGCTTGTAAATTGTATGGTGGGATTGTAAGATCTACAGCCTTTTTCATATCGGGTTATAAAGCAAAAATAAAAATATAAAAACAGGAAAAAAATTTCATGCCATTACCACATTTTGCCAAATGGGTATATATTTTCAGAATAAATGCCCTGTCACAGTCATTTTCGGGATAAATGCCTTCCATACCATGTTTACGAATCGTATAGAGGGATTCTAAGTTCTACAGCTTTTTTAATATTTGGTTACGAAGCAAAAACAAAAACATAAAAATTATATAATTTCAAATTATTTAATCATCTCTTTCAGCAATATTACACGTTTTTTCCAGTTCTAGAATAAACTAAATGTAAACTAGTCTTCGAACCATTTCGTCCAAAAATCTTGATATATTTGCTTTTAAAATTAATTGAATAGAAACGAGAAAGATCTTGTTTTGAAAAATGAACTGAAATTCTCAATATATGTTGCATATGAATTATAAGTAAACTATTCTATGATTTTTTTTTGAAAAATATATCTTGTGCGGTAAATTGAGCAAATTTTAAAATATGACTTATTAAAAATATTTTATAAGAAGACAAATCTCATCTCTTGAAATAAACTCTTTTATTCAAATGCATCGAAAAACTTAGTACTAATTAGTTGGAATTAGATCTGAAATTGTCGTTAAGATGATCATATCCTTAAAAGAATTTTTTTTCCTTTTGAACACTTAAGGAAAACTTAATCTATCTTCTCCTCGTCACATGGAAAGTGGATTCAAGCTTTCCATGAGATGAGGAGGAAGATATTACGTTATTTCTATACTATAATGTGCTTACTTATTTTTACATGTAATGAGTTTAGATAAATTGGATTCTATGCTGAGATTGGTTTGTTTACATCCAGTTTGTCAAATTTTTAGCTTCAATAATTAATATAAAATCAAAATAATC
Organism: Caerostris extrusa; assembly: GCA_021605095.1. Classification (NCBI taxonomy): domain Eukaryota; kingdom Metazoa; phylum Arthropoda; class Arachnida; order Araneae; family Araneidae; genus Caerostris; species Caerostris extrusa. The sequence goes on along the minus strand of BPLR01004447.1, from coordinate 13,876 downwards.
AATTTGTTATCGTTTTTCAGCCCCTTTTCGATTGTTTAATAGTATTGTGTCTCTTTTTTTGTAATTTTTCTTAACCATATGTTATAGAAATAAATTGCTGCTCTCAAAAATTACATTTTTCACGTACACTATTCAGAAAACGAACTTAAAACATTTATAAAAAATTTTTTGTGTTAAAATTATTCGTAATGAAATTTATTTTCATATATGACTACATAAAAATACGTAAACTACTCTTTTTCATAAGAAAATCATGGATTTATAAGAGTTTCGTTTTACATGACTGAATAAACATATTAAATATCTGTGATATTGAGACACAAATGCAGTTAAGAAACTGAATTTTCGCGAAATGCTCCATTACTAGAGTTCCTATTTCAAAGTAACTGAGCATCTAATTTTGAAAAATTTCAATCAAATTTTTTCAATCAAAATTTTGAAATTCCTATGATTTTAATACTATATATATATATATATATATATATATATACATTAAGATCGTATTTATAATTACTCAAAAATCTCTCAATCAATAAGATCTTTCATCAGACTCAAAACTATTCCTTAACAGATCGTATAAAAGTTATGCTCGAATTCAAGAAATGCATGCGAGTAAAAACACATTAGCATAACCTTCAAAAGGAATTCCAACTTAAACATTGGGCATGGACATCAAAAGAGCCGATACCAAAATGTTAGTTTGCGTGCCATTGAAATTGTATGGATGAGGATGGTATAGGAATGATCGTATAAAAATCCTCCATTCTGCTGTCTAACAGAGTAACTATTAGGCAACTTGCCAGACGGAATGTCTTTTACTTGGGGAGAAAAATATCGATGCATGACAAAAATTGTATCGGAGTTAAAATATATAACTATAAAAACGTAAAAGAAATGGACCAAAGAAGGAAGTGCCATTTATTTTTTTCCTTTCGGTTTTCTTCTGTATGAGCATGACAAAAGAAGAAAATAAATAATAAAATAAAGAGGTCTGAATTTTCACCTTCAGTGAAAAATATAGGACAATGCATGGCATCTTTCAAAGCTACTTTACAGAAGAGCATTATATTGAACTTTTTTTTTTTTTGCACTGAATGAAATATTATTTCGTTGTAGTAAAAAAATAATCTAATAGTTAAGTGTTAGTTAGTTTGCTATTTATTTTTTACTTAATTCCATATTTAAAAAAATTAGTAATTTAGGTAAAGATAAGCTTTAATTTGACACTTGTATTCTAAACCATATTTAAAGCATCAAAGTTGCAGCCTTTTTTTTTTTTAAAAATGGTTTGTATGTTATGTTTTTACATAAATAATTAATAATTTATTCTTTAATTTATTTTAAAAAGTCTTCAAGAGTCTGGGTTGAAGGCCTTCAAAAGTTATAGTGTATATTGAAAGTTTCAAGCATGATCGGTTAGGATAATATTCCAAATTTATCCAACATTTATCCAGTGGTCACGCATGCGCGCTGATAATCACTACTTTGGGTTGTTCTAAAGCACCACAGTATTAATAGGAGTTTTAACCGAATATACAAACATATATTTATATTCAATATTTAAAAAAGCCTTTTAAAGTAAATATTAATTCAGAAAACGTTTTAGCAATAAACTATATTGTTTATCACCAAAGTTAATGGATTAAGTACTTTCTTATAAAAAACCAAAGCTCCGTTTTTTTTTTTTTTTTTTTTTTTACTATATAACATTAAATATAATATAATATTGAAAAAATGAAACCAATATAATTCATCTAAATTAAACACCATGCATTAAAATAATATTTTACAATTTCTCAGAAATCTCTCAATCAGTGAGATCTTTCCTCAAACTCAAAACTATTCCTTAACTGATCGCATAAAAGTTATACCCAAAATTCAAGAAATGCATGCGAGTAAAAACCCATTAGCATAACCTTCAAAAGGAATTCCAACTCAAACATTGGGCAGGGAAATCAAAAGAACCGATACCAAAATGTTAGTTTGCGTGCCATTGAAAGTGTATGGATGAGGATGGTATTGGAATGCTCAAATAAAAATCCTCCATTCTGCTGTCTGACAGAGTAACTATTAGGCAACTTGCCCTTTTACTTAGGGAGAAAAATATCGATGCATGACAGAAATTGTATCGGAGTTAAAATATATAACTATAAAAACGTAAAAGAAATTGACCAAAGAAGGAAGTGCCATTCCTTTTTTTTATCTTTCGGTTTTCTTATGTAAGAGCAGAACAAAAGAAGCAAATAAATAATAAAATAAAAGGGTGAATTTTCACCTTTAGTGAAAAATAGAGGACAATGCATGCCATCTTTCAAAGGTATTTACAGAAGAGCGTTATTTTGCATTTTTTTCACTGTATGAAATATGCTTTTGTTATTGTAAAAAAAATCATCAAATAGTTAAGTGTTAGTTAGTTTACTATTTATTTTTTACTTAATGACAAGTTTAGAAAAAGAAATAATTTAGGTAAAGATTTGGATTAGAATATTAGTATCGAAATGAAGCTTATTTAAAGCATCAAATTGGCAGCTTTTTGAAATTTTAAGAATGGTTTTTATGTTATGTTCTTACATAAATAATTAATAATTTACTGTTTAATTTACTTTAAAAAGTCTTCAAGAATCTGGGTTGAAGACCTTCAAAAGTTTTAGTGTACGCTGAAAATTTCAAGTATGATCGGTTAGGATAATGTTACACATTCATCCAACATTTATACAATGGCCACACATGCTCTATGTTAATAGCTTCTTTGGCTGTTTGGGCTTGTAAAGCACAACATTATTAAGATGAGTTTCTAACGAATATTCAAATACACGTTATAGAACGCCGGCAAATCTTAAGGCTAGATGAGCATGAAGTCAGGTTTCCGGTGGGCTACATTTCTACTATTCGAGATTTATCTGGTAAACCTTTAGAACTAACTTTATTGTTGATGTTAAACTGTATTACATATTATGCACATTCTTGACCAAAGATCTTGATAAAGTCTTGTTTATTAAGAAATATACTTTCCAGCATTTTTGAAACCATGTGCCATCACCAAAACCACAAGAAAATAAATATCTTAATTTTAACCATTTATATATATAGCATTTAAAAAAATGTAAAGTATTAATTAAATCAAGAAACTTTTTCGCAATAAACTATATTGTTTATCATCAATGTTAATGGATAAATTACTTTTTTATAAAATTCGAAAGCTCCAGTTATTTTTTTTAATATTATTTAACATCAAATGAAAATAAATTAATTTACCTAAATTAATTACCATGCACCAAAATCATATTTGTAATTACTCAAACATCTCTCAATTAATGAGATCTTTCGTCAAACTCAAAACTATTCCTTAACTGATTGTACAAAGTTATACTCGAATACGAGAAACGCATGCGAGTAAAAACCCATTAGCATAACCTTCAAAAGAAATTCCGACTTAAACATTGGGCATGGAACATCAAAAGAACCGATACCAAGATGTTAGTTTGCGTGCCATTGAAAGTGTATGGATGAGGATGGTATTGGAATGCTCGAATAAAAAATCCTCCATTCTGCTGTCTAACTGAGTAACTATTAGGCAACTTGCCAGACGGAATGTCTTTGCTACTTGGGAGAAAAATATCGATGCATGACAAAAATTGTATCGGAGTTAAAATATATTATAAAAACGAAAAAAGAAATGGTGCAAAGAAGAAAAGAGCCATCATTTTTTTTCTTTCGGTTTTCTTATGTAAGAGCATGACAAAAGAAGTAAATAAATAATAAAATAAAAGGTTGAATTTTCACCTTTAGTGAAAAATAGAGGACAATGCATGCCATTTTCAAAGCTACTTTAAAGAAGAGCATTATATTGAAGTTTTTTTGCACTGTATGAAATATGATTTTGTTGTAGTAAAAACCGTCAAATAGTTAAGTTAGTGTTAGTTGGTTTACTATTTATTTTTTTACTTAATTCCAAGGTTAAAAAAAAAAAGAAATAATTTAGGTAAAGATATTGATTAGAATGCAAGTGTCAAAATGAAGCTTATTTAAAGCATCAAGTTTTACAGATTTTTATATATTAAGAATGGTTCTTTTGTTATATTTTGACATAAATAATTAAAAATTTACTGTTTAATTTATTTTAAGAAGTCTTCAAGAGTCTGGGTTGAAGGCATTCAAAAGTTATAGTGTATATTGAAAGTTTCAAGCTTGATCGGTTACGATAATGCTCAAAATTTATCCAACATTTTGGACTGTTGTTAAGCACCACAGTATTAAAATGATTTTCCACCGAATATCCAAATACATGTCTTAGGAACCCCGCCAGTCGTAAGACTGAGTAGACATCAGATCAGGATTCACGATTCAAAAGTAATAGTGTATGCTGAAAGTTTGAACCATGATCAGTTAGGATAATGTTCCAAATTTATCCAAAATTTATGCAGTGGTCACGCATGCGCTCAGTCAATAACTGCTTTCAGTTGTTGTAAAGCTCCACATAATTAATAAGAGTTTTCACCGAATATACAAATATATATTTATATTCAATATTTAAAAAACCTTTTTAATTAAATATTAAATCAGAAAACGTTTTAGCAATAAAATATATTGTTTATCACCAATGTAAATGGATAAATTACTTTCTTATAAAAATCGAAACCTACGGGTTTTTATTATTATTTAACATCATATATAATGTAACAATATATTTAAAAATGAAAACAATACGATTCATCTAAATTAAATACCGTGCATTAAAATCATATTTATAATTATTCAGAAATCTCAATCAATGAGATCTTTCCTCAGATTCAAAAACTATTCCTTAACTGATCGTATAAAAGTTATGCTCTAATTCAAGAAATGCATGTGTGTAAAAATCCATCAGCATAACCTTGAAAAGGAATTCGAACTTAAACATTGGGGCACGGACATCAAATGAACCGATACCAAAATGTTAGTTTGCGTGCTATTGAAAGTGTATGGATGAGCATGGTATTGGAATGCTCGAATAAAAATCCTCCATTCTGCTATCTGACAGAGTAACTATTAGGCAACTTGCCAGACGGAATGTCTTTTACTTGGGAGAGAAATATCGATGCATGACAGAAATTGCACCGGAGTTAAAATATATAACTATGAAAACGTAAAAGAAATGGACCAAAGAAGGAAGTGCCATTTATTTTTCCTTTCGGATTTCTTATGTAAGAGTATGACAAAAAAGTAAATAAATAATAAAAAAAAAGGGCTGAATTTTTACCTTTAGTGAAAAATATAAGAGAATTTATGTCATCTTTCAAAGCTATTTTACAGAAGAGCATTACATGCAACTTTTTTGCTAAAATATAAAAAAATATGATTTCCCCTGCAGTAAAAAAAAACGTGAAATAATTAAGTGTTGGTTAGTTTACTATTTATTTATAATTCCAATGTTAAAAAAAAAAAAAAAGGAGTAATTCAGGTAAAGATATTGATTAGAATGCAAATATCAAAATGAAGCTTATTTTCAATATATTTTAAGTATGTTTTTCATATTTTGTTTTGCATAAGTAATTAATAATTTACTACTTAATTTAATTTTTTAAAAAAATTCTACAAGTTTCTTGATTGAACACATTCAAAAGTAATAGTGTATGCTGAAAGTTTCAACCATGATCGGTTAGGATAATGCTCAAAATTTATCAAACGTTTTGGAGTGTTGTTAAGCACCACAGTATTAAAATGATTTTCCACTGAATATCCGAATACACGTCATAGAACGCCAGCCAAGCATAAGACTGAGTAGACATCAGATCAGGATTCAGGAGATTCCATAGTAATAGTGTATGCTGAAAGTTTCAACCATGATCGGTTTTGGATAATGTTCCAAATTTATCCAACATTTATACAGTGGTCACGCATGCGCTCAGTCAATAACTGCTTTGGGTTGTTGTGAAGCCCCACAGTAATAATAGTAATTTTCATCGAATATACAAATATATATTTATATTAAATATTTAAAAACCTTTTAAAGTAATTATTAAATCAGATAACGTTTTAGTAATAAAATATATTGTTTATCAACAATTTTGATGGATAAATTACTTTCTTATAAAAATCGAAAGCTTCAGTTTTTTTTTTTATTATTATTTAACATCATATATAATTTAACAATATATTTAAAAATAAAAAAATGCGATTCATCAAAATTATATACCATGCATTAAAATCATATTTATAATTACTGAGAAATCTCTCAATCAATGAGATATTTCCTCAAACTCAAAACTATTTCTTAACCGATTGCATAATAGTTCTTTCCAAAATTCAAGAAACGCATGCGAGTAAAAAGCCATTAGCATAACCTTCAAAGGAATTCCAACTTAAACATTGGGCTGCGTGGACATCAAAAGAACCGATACCAAAATGTTAGTTTGTGCGCCATTGAAAGTGTATGGACGAGTGATGGTATTGGAATGCTCGAATAAAAATCCTCCATTCTGCTGTCTGACAGAGTAACTATTAGGCAACTTGCCTGACGGAATGTCTTTCACTTGGGGGGAAAAATATCGATGCATGACAGAAATTGTATCGGAGTTAAAATATATAACTATAAAACGTAAAAGAAATGGCCCAAAGAACTAAATGCCATTCCTTTTATCTTTCGGTTTTCTTATGTAAAAGCATGACAAAAGAAGTAAATAAATAATAAAATAAAAAGGGTGAATTTTCACCTTTAGTTAAAAAATATAGGACAATGCATGCCATCTTTCAAAGCTACTTTACAGAAGAGCATTATATCAAACTTTTTTTTTTTTGTATGAAATTTGATTTCGTTATAATAAAAAAAAAACTCATCAAATAGTTAAGTGTTAGATAGTTTACTATTTTTTTTTACTTAAGGACATGGTTAAAAAAAGAAGGTATTTAGGTAAAACATATTGATTAGAATACATGTATCAAAATGAAGTTTATTTGCAATGTTTTGTATTTTAAGAATGAGTTTCATATTTCGTTTTGCGTAAGTAATTAATAATTTACTACTTAATTGAAATTGTATATTGAAAGTTTCAAGCATGATCGGTTGCGTTAATGCTCAAAATTTGGACTGTTGTTAAGCACCACAATATTAAAATGATTTTCCACTGAATATCCAAATACACGTCATAGAAAACGCCAGCTAATCGTAAGACTGAATGAGCATGAGATCAGAATTCAGGATTCAAAAGTAATAGTGTATGCTGAAAGTTTGAAGCATAATCGTTTAGGATAATGTTCCAAATTTATCCAACATTTATACAGTGGTCACGTATGCGCTCAGTCAATAACTGCTTTGGGTTGTTGTAAAGCACCACAGTATTAATAGGAGTTTTCACCGAATATTCAAATATATATTTATATTCAATATTTAAAAAAACCTTTTAAAGTAATTATGAAATCAGAAAACATTTTAGCAATAAAATATATTGTTTATCACCAATGTTAATGGATAAATTACTTTTTCTCATTAAAATCCAAACATTCGGGTTTTTTTATTATTATTTAACATCATCTATAAAGTAACAATATAGTTAAAAATGAAAACAATACGATTCCTCTAAATTAAATACCATGCATTAAAATCATATTTATAATTATTCAGAAATCTCAATCAATGAGATCTTTCCTCAGATTCAAAACTATTCCTTAACTGATCGTATAAAAGTTATGCTCTAATTCAAGAAATGCATGCGAGTAAAAATCCATCAACATAACCTTGAAAAGGAATTCGAACTTAAACATTGGGCATGGACATCAAAGGAACCAATACCAAAATGCTAGTTTGCGTGCCATTGAAAGTGTATGGATGAGCATAGTATTGGAATGCTCGAATAAAAATCTCCATTCTGCTATCTGACAGAGTAACTATTAGGCAACTTGCCAGACGGAATGTCTTTTACTTGGGGAGAAATATCGATGCATGACAAAAAATTGTATCGGAGTTAAAATATATAACTATAAAAACGAAAAAGAAATGGTCCAAAGAAGGAAGATCCATCATTTTTTTTTTTTTTCGGTTTTCTTATGTAAGTGCATGACGAAAGAAGTAAATAAATAAAAATTCTTCCAAAAATTGAACAATTTTTATTTATTTTATAATTTTTAAGGGTGAATTTTCACCTTTAGTGAAAAAAATATAGGACAATGCATGCCATCTTTCAAAGCTACTTTGCAGAAAAGCATTAAATTGAACTTTTTTTTTGCACTGCATGAAATATGATTTCGTTGTAGTAAAAAAAATCATCAAAATAGTCAATGTTAGTTAGTTTACTGTTCATTTTTTACTCAATTTCAAAGTTAAAAAGAAATAATTTATATAAAGATATGGATTAGGATATAAGTGTCAAAATGAAGCTTATTTAAAGCATAAAATTTGCAGCTTTTGATATTTTAAGAATTTTTTTTTATGTTATGTTTATAATTAATAATTTATTCCTTAATTTACTTTAAAAAATCTACAAGAGTCCGGGTTGAAGTCATTCAAAAGTAATAGTGTATGCTGAAAATTTCAAGCATGATCTGTTATGATAATGCTCCAAATTTATACAATATTTATACAATGGTCACGCATGTGCTCTTGACAATGTGTGCTTTGAATTGCTGTAAATCACTGCAGTACTAATACGAGTTTCCACCGAATATTCAAATATACATAATAGAATGTCAGCCAATTGTGTGACTGAGTGAGCTGGAGATCAGGCTTTCGATTTGGTGCATTTCTACTATTTGAGATTTCTCTGGTAAACCCTTAGAACTAAATTTATTGTTGATGCTAAACTGTATTAAATATGATGCACATTCTTGACCAAAGATCGTGAAAAAGTCTTGTTTATTAAGAAATATACTTTCCAGCATTTTTAAACCCTTTTACATAAATAATTAATAATTTATTCTTTAATTTATTAAAAAAAGTCTTCAAGAGTCTGTGTTGAAGGGATTCAAAAGTTATAATATATGCTGAAAGTTTCAACCATCGCTTAGTATAATGCTCCAAATTGATCCAACATTTATACAGTGGCCACGTTTGTGCTCTGTAAATAACTGTTTTGGGTTGTTGTAAAAGCACCACAGTATTAAGATGTGTTTCCACCGAATATTCAAATGCACGGCATAGACCGCCAACCAATCGTAAGATAGAGATTTAGCTTCGAATTTAAAAGTAATAGTGTATGCTGAAAGTTTGAAGCATAATCGTTTAGGATAATGCTACAGATTTATCCAACATACAGTGGTAACGCATGCACTCTGTAAATAACTGCTTTGGGTTGTTTTAACGCACCAAAATATTAAGATGATTTTCCACCAAATATTCAAATACACGTCATAGAACATCAGCCAATCGTAAGACTGAGTGGGCATGACATTAGGCTTCCGGTTGGCTGCATTTTTTATTACTCGAGATTTAACTGGTAAACCTTTTGAACTAAATTTATTGTTGATGCTAAACCGTATAAATATGATGCCCATTCTTGACCAAAGATCTTGAAAAAAAATCCTGTTTATTAATAAATATACTTTTCAGGATTTTGAAAAAGTTAACAGACATTACTGTCGTGCTTCGGGTATTGAGAATTTACGCAAATTTATCGAAATTGATTGTCCAGACTTCACAAAAAATGTGCCATATTCAGTATTTCGTTTTCACAGAATTAACAGGGCTTATGTACCCTGCTTATATAGGGCTTATTTACCTTGGAATAATGGAGAACATTACTTTTCTATAAATGTGATAAATGTAATAAAACTGTGTTCTGTTGTTCCAAATTTCATCTTTCAGCAAGAAAGGAGCTTCATTTCACTTTTAAAAATAATATTTAGTTTTTTTAAAGAACTTTCTTGGATATTGGACCAGAGAACGGCCTCCATAAACGAATAATATTGTATAACTTGAGCCTTGAAATCATTTCACTTTTAAATTACTATTAACATACTGTGACCACAAATGAATATGTTTCTTCTTGTATTTTTTATTATTTTCCTCGGTTTTTAAAATTCCTATCAATATAAAATGGATAAGTCGTAATAAGACAAACTCTGCTTTTTTCACTATAAAAAGTTGTCCGTGAAGAGGTTAAACAAAACGATTGTGCATCTGTTTTTTTTTCTCTCCACCTCTTGCCATTCCATATAAGCTTATCGATTTAGTTTCTTAATGAATTAGATTTCTTTCTCGCCTGACAGATATACTACTCGACGTGTGTCATTTTGTTCTAGAACTGATACTTCTATCAGTTATTTAGTTAGAATTAGTATTTTTAGTTTTTATTAAATTAGTTTATTTTCTTTTGTTAGTTTTTAAGACGATTTATTTGAGAAGAGATGAAAGGACGGGAAAAGAAAAACCTTGTATATGTTTCTTTTAGATAAAAAATAAATTAATTAAATTGAACATTAGTAATAAAAAAGATTATTTTGTATAATAGAAAACAATAAGACCACACATAAGATTATTCCGTCTATCTCTACGTGAGCAGTACCAAGAACATTTACGATCAATAGTTTCTTTTTAAATTATTGCCCCAAAGGACATTATAAGAAAAGAGAATTGCTACACAAAAACAAAAACAACTACTAGCTATTTGCTATTCACCATTAAATATCAATAAACAAATTACTTGAAACAAAAATTTCAATTTCAACGTTAATTATTTTTTCTTTTAAAACTCAATTTGTTTTGTCTTTCATTATATTTATGAATGCCTCCACATTTTTGCAGTGTTTCTTTTTTCTGAAAATTGATTTTGTTTTTGCATTTTAGTATGTTTTTGGATGTATTTTTGTTTAATGATCGTGTTTCTTATTGCAACGGATTTTTATTTTGGATTTTAAAATAATTTCGGATGTGAAACTGATTGTTATAGAAAGACTTAGTTTTTATCTGATTTTCAAATAATCTGACGTAGTGACCCTTTGCTTATTTGCTTCATTTATCAAAAATTAAATGGTAATTTAAGTTCCAAATTTCATGACAATAATTAGATCAATAAAAAGCTTTATACATGGTTTTGAATTTTTCAATATGAGTAAATATAGACAATAGCAAAAATTGAAAGTGATGCACGACAAAAGAAATGCACTAGGAATTAAAATATCAGGATATAATGAAAGTTATATCTGGTTTATATTTAAGAATAATTAAAAGACATGATAACACTGATTCACAATCGAATTATCCATGATAAATAAGTGGATACTGTGTAATCAAGTTAACGATAATGAGGAATGAGTTAAAGATAGTGTCTTAGCCTCATTGAACTTTACCTAAATATAAAAAGTGGTCCTCTAAAAGTGGTGCATTTAAAGAAAGTTCTTTCGATGACTGTAGAGGGTACACAGGTCAGTGTCTGAGGGAAATGACTTTTTAATTGTTTCTGTTAGATTAGTTTTTACCACTCAAGGGGAACTCGAAAATTCTTTTAGAGCAGAAAAATTAAAAAAGTGGCTAATCTGCATTTGGAGTGGGCGAGATAGATCGAAGGCCAGTGTGATCGTGAAAGGATTGACTAGGTATTAACTTGTTTGTTAATGGCTGAATGAAGATATTCAACGCACGTTGGTGTTTCCTTAGGTTAATGGAGATTATATTAGTATCCATAATTTTTTTTGTTTGGTTCACGTTACCTTGATCGTCATTTGTTGGTAGGATGACCAGAAATATGATTCTTAAAGGAAAAAATCAGATTGTCTGTAACTGGCAACTGTTGAAGTACGGGCCAGTTCAGCTGTTTAAAGTGTAATATAATTAGCAATGACATTGTTACTGCAAATATGTCAGGAAAAGGCAATCTCTAAGAGTTGGCTCAAGGGTTGGGAAATTACAAATCATAGATAGGGTAGGTTGGGAAAACAAACTTCTAAGATTTACTAGTAGTAAAGCTTGAAGTGATGCGACAGTGAAAAAGAACTGTTGAGATTATTGCAGTAGTAACTAACTATAGAAATGGAAGCAAGAGAAAGAAAAGAGGAAAAAGAGAATTTGGAATTTTAAGAAAATGATACAAAATCTGTAGTGCCCCAAATCCAGTGACCAGTGATGAAAATATTCCAGGGCGTAATTTTTTTATTCTACAACAGATAGTTCAAAAATTTGATCCAAGAGCGAATGACATCAAATTTAATTTCCAGACCTTTTGTACATCTAATCTAGAAATTGGAGTTAAATAAAATTGATTTGATTACTCAAGTATTATGATCTTTTGTGCATTGGAAAAGTGTCAGCATATAATTATGGAAGCAATATTAAGAGCCACCAAATACGAGTAGATGAAGCCGAATTACTATTGAAAGCCTACCCCTGCTTAGTGCAAGAGAAATACAAATAAAGAATACGGTTCACTCAACATTAAGAAAAAAATAGAAGTCAGGAACGTGAAGGACATATGGAGGAAGGGCTGAGTGATATAAGAGGAAGGTTTTTGATCCATTAAAGGACTTCAAGTTTATGGACTAACTCAAACTAAAGATGTACCAGCAACGAAGAGGAATACTTTGTCCGACAGCAGTACAAAAAATTATTTCAAAGATATATTTATAGCATAGCTGACTTGTTGGATGATTACGATAATGTCAGGTGGAAGAGGAAAACCATTTAAACACCACATTTCCCGAAGTCAAATGGTAAAGCTTGAAAGGAAACCAATATCAGCCGATTCTGAACTTCCAGCAACATAGATGAATTTGGGGTCAAAAATTCTCAAAAAGCCGAAATAAGGAACGACCAAGAACACCTCAAAATATTACGAGTGCGAATCAGAACAACATTTATGGTGTAGTTGCCCCCAATAACAGGAAGGCCAAAACATCGTAAAAGTAATCAAATGAGAGATGTGTCAACGATAGATAATCTTCTGGAAAAAGTATAACGAGATTTGGAAGAGATCAACAACGTCCTGATGGCAGTGTGGTCGGGACTGACTTTGGTATACCTTTGACGTCAGACGAGAAACTAATGCAAATCCGAAATATAATACTACAAAAAGTGTCGATTACCTTGGAGGAGGATCGATATAATACGTACTGTGGACATGGTTACCAGAATCTCTGTGATTTGTGGTATACAAGGCTGATTTATTTGTATTTCTGTTCAAGAAAATTGAAGGAATTGACCAAGATTGGTGTCAAGGTGCATGGAAGGGAGGAGTTAGTCTGGGTTAGTGATTATGTCAGATGAAAATTAATGATAAAAAAAAAGCAAGCAACGTTCCCGTGGCTTTTGCAATATTGGCGAAATTGGTAAATGAGATTCTCATTTGGCCGTCCAAAGGTATCAAAACAGAAGAGGCAACAAATAAACAGAAAACAGGAGGCCAGGAGAATAGTGACCTAAGTTGATTCTGCAAACTTTAATTGAAAGTTTGAATTATTAATTGACTGAGATTCTCTGAAATCTCATTTTGGGAAATAGGATGAGATAAAGGATTGTATTGTAAAACGACATATCACACTAGAAAGGCCTGAGGATTTGGCTGCATCCCTAAAAGCAAGATTACATGCAGGTTGAAGACCTCACAGGTTACAAGACCGCACAAAAATTGACTGTCAGGCATGTTAACTAAACCAGCTGTACCTTGAAGACTCCTTTGTAAATCCAAAATAGGGCATTCAAGTCAATAAACTGCATGTTTATTAATTGAGAGATTATTTGGGTGAAGATGATCTTCGTGAATAAAATGTCAAAAATAGAAATTTTGCATTCAAGGAATTCAAAATTATTATGAGTCTTTGATAAATCTTCGATCTCCATAGGTCCCATTTTTAAGGTCGGTAACTTGAAGTCAAGAAAGCCCATTTAGGAGAAGAAACTGAATGACTGGAGAAAAAGAATCTAGAGGCCGGAGAGAGATAAATCTGATAAGGCAGTAAATATGGAAATGCAGAT